>PVKP010007792.1:0-49922 GCA_004027715.1 Plecturocebus donacophilus
GGTGGTAGAAACACCTTTTGAGTAAAAAGGCAATGATTAACTAGATTTTTTCTTTTTTTGGAGACAGGATCTCATTCTGTTGCCCGGGCTGGGGTGCAGTGACATGATCTTGGCTCATGGCAGCCTTGACCTCCTGGGGTTGAGCAGTCCTCCCTCCTCAGTCTCCCAAGTAGCTAAGACTATGGCGAGCACCATCATGCCCAGCTAATTTTTAATATTTTTTTTAGAGAGAAGATCTCACTACATTGCCCAGGCTGGTCTCCAATTCCTGGGCTCAAGTGATCCTCCTGCCTTGGCCTCCCAAAGTGTTGAGGTTACAGGTGTGAGCTAGTGCACCTGGCCAACTAGATTTTTTTAAAAGACTAATTAAGGTAAGGTTTGAAGCCAGACTAACCAATATTAAATGTAGCATAAAAATGTTTAGGGAGAAGTAAGAAATGCTAAATGGTATAGTAAATAGAAATATAAGCTTCAACTTGTCTTAAATAAGCAAGAAAATCTATAAAATATGTAAAATAAAAATGGAATAAAATGTATTATATAAAAGTGTAACCCTACTGTTAGGTTGGTGCAAAAGTAAGTGCAGTCTTGCTATTACTTTTTTTTTTGAGATGGAGTTTCACTCTTCTCGCCCAGGCTGGAGTGCAGTGGTGTCATCTCGGCTCACTGTAACCTCTGCTTCCCAGGTTCAAGCAATTCTTGTGCCTCAGCCTCCCCAAGAGCTGGGGTTACAGGCGCCCATCACCACACCCAGCTAATTTTTGTGTTTTTAGTAGAGATGGGTTTCGCCATGTTGGCCAGGGTGGTCTTGAATTCCTGACCTCAGGTGATCTGCCTGACTCAGACTCCCAAAGTGTTAGGATTACACGTGTGAGCCACCACACCTGACCTGCCATTACTTTTAATGGCAAAAATTGCAATTACTTTTGTACCGACCTAATAGAAAATGAACTACTCCACTAGGAGAATCTAACACAGTTGTGGGGTCACATGGAATCTAAAAACCAGGTCACAGTTCAGTTTCCAGAGGGAAATCATTGGAGCATTTGGTTAACATGGAAAAGGACACAGGCTTAAACTAAGATCCTGTGTGATTCTTCCCAGAGATATGATAGAATGCTCCCTTTGAAAACAGAAATGAAAGAAGAGGATCAGAGGTTCTGAGTGTCACAAAGGGTGCACATTCACTACCTGTAGGTAATACAGTCCCATGCTCCCCAGATCCAAGGGATTCGCTTGGAGCAAATGGGCTGGGTCAATCATGACTTCAGCAAAGCCCTACGTTTCTTGGTAAAGACAAGGAAATAACAAACTCCCCTACGCTAGTAATAAACATCCACAAAATGAAGTAAAAGATCTATCTCATTTACAACAGGGATAAAAATATAAGCACATAAAAATTAAAACAACACAGTATAAATGCCATCTATAGAAAAATCGGATTACAAAATGCTTGGAGCAAAGGAAGGGAATGATACACTTCTTATGTGCAGCTGCATTAAATCTAAAGAAGCATACATTTCTCTCCCAAGTTAATTTACAGAAGTTGATAAAATGGCCGGGTGCGGTAGCTCACGCTTGTAATCCCAGCACTTTGGGAGGCTGAGGTGGGCAGATCACAATGTCAGGAGTTCGAGACTAATCCCGTCTCTACTGAAAATACAAAAATTAGCCGGGTATGGCGGTGGGCACCTATAATCCCAGCTACAAGGGAGGCTGAGGCAGGAGAATTGCTTGAACCCAGGAGGCGGAAGTTGCAGTGAGCCGAGATTGCAACACTGCACTCCAGCCTGGGTGACAGAGCGAGACTCTGTCTCAAAAAAAAAAAGTTGGTAAAATGACAAGGTGCATACACGTAGAAAAAATAGGTGACCAAAATACAAAAGGTTTTATTTTTTTTTATAAGCAAAAACAACAGTAAACAAAAGTATAGACGGAAATCCAGAAACATATGTAATTATGCCCCATCTGTTGGATATTAAATATTGGAGGAAGAAACCATCAATATTATTGGGCAAACTGGGTATTAATATAAAGAATAACAAACAGAAACAAATATTACTATCCATGCTATAATAAACTTCAGACAAGTTAAAGACGCAATAAATCATTGAAAAATAAGAAAACGGATTGAGGAGAAAAGACCATTTTCTCTTTTTTTTGAGATGGAGTCTCACTCTGTCTCCCAGGCTGGAGTGTAGTGGTGTGATCTCAGCTCACTGTAACCTCTGCTACCCAGGTTCAAGGATTCTCCTGACTCAGGCTCCCAGGTAGCTGGGACTATAGGCATGTACCACCATACCAGGTTAATTTTTGTATTTAGAATAGAGACGGGTTTTTGCCATGTTGGCCAGGCTGGTCTTGAACTCTTGACCTCAAGTGATCCGCCTGCCTTGGCCTCCCAAAGTGCTAGGATTACAGGTGTGAGCCACTATGCCCAGCCAGAAAAGACTATTTTCTATCACCAAAACCATATTAGGAATGATTAACATTGATGGCACCTAACTTATTTACATATTTGTTGTTATTTGTGTACACACACACACACACACACACACACACATTCTAGTGATCCTTGAATATGGGTCTCAGCAGCACGGTTCCACTTCAACTTGAGTATTTTTCAGTAAAATTACACCGAATGTGCCTGGCTCCCCTCCCGCCTCCTCCTCCGTTGTCACCTGAGACGGTAAGACCAACCCTCCTCTTCCTCTGCCTATTTGATCTGAAGACGATGGGGATGAAGACCTTTCTGATGATCCATTTCCACTTAATGAACAGAAAATGTATTTTTCCTTAGGATTTCCTTAACGTTTTCTTTTCTACCTTACTTTATTGGAAGAATGTTGTATGTAACGTATGTAACTTTCAAAACATCTCAATCGGCAGTTTATATAACTGGTAAGGCTTCTGGTCACCAGCAGGCTGTCAGTAAAGCTTCTGAGGAGTTAAAAGTTGTATTTGGATTTTTCACTCTGTGGAGGGGTCAGTGCCTCTAACCCATGTTGTTCAAGAGTCAACTATATACGATTCTTTGGGACAGTGAAAATCACTAAAACTTGAGCGAAAAGAAAAGCAATTAATTGATAGGTGAAAGCAGTCATAAATGTGAGTGAGTAGCTAAAATCCAGAATATGTGTAGAATTACTATCTATACTCTATACTCGGGTTCACAGGATATAAGGAACACACAGAGAGTAAAATAAATAGGGGCTGGGTACTGTGGCTCATGTCTGTCATCCAGGCACTTTGGGAGACAGAGGTGGGAGTCTCGCTTGAGCCCAGGAGTTCGAGACCAGCCTGGGCAACGTAGTGAGACCCCATCTCTAAAAATTAAAAAATAATTAGCTGGGTGTGGTGGCCCTTGCCTGTAGCCCCAGCTACTCAGGAGGCTGCAGTGGGAGGATCCCTTGAGCACAGGAGGTCAGGGCTGCAGTGAGTGGTGACTGCACCACTGCATTCCAGCCTGGGTGACAGAGCTAGATCCTATCTCAAAACAAACAAAAAGTCATGTGGTACAAAGTGGCACTGTGCAAAGCGGTGGGGCAAAGAGGGAGGAGGATCCAGACACAGCCCTCAAGACTCTGTCAACCTGACGCGGCTGCTTAACTCCTCCTTTGCCACAGTCCCCTCTGGAAGTCCTGTGAAGAATACAGGTGTCTAGTCTGAATGTTTTCTTCTTTTTTTTATTAAGATGGGGTTTCACCTTGTTGGTCAGGCTGGTCTTGAACTCCCGACCTCAGGTGATCCGCTCGCCTTGGCCTCCAAAGTGCTTGGATTACAGGCGTGAGCCACCACGCCCGGCCTATTCTGAATGTTTTAAAGATGTAAGTCCCTAAGTCCATTAGAGGACATAAGTCTAATCATGTTTTAAAGACCAAGGGAAACAATTATTTTGAAGCTCAGGCTGGGCCTGGTGGCTCATGCCTGTAAACCTAGCACTTTGGGAGGCCGAGGCAGCTGGATCGCTTGAGGTCAGGAGTTCAAGACCAGCCTGACCAACACAGTGAAACCATCTCTATTAAAAATACAAAAATTAGCCAGGTGTGGAGATGGGCACCTCTAATCCGAGCTACTCAAGAGACTGAGGCAGGAGAATCGCTTGAACCTGGGAGGCAGAGGTTGCAGTGAGCCGAGATCGGGCCACTACACTCCAGTCTGGGTGACAGAGTGAGACTCTGTCTCGGAAAAAGAAAGAAAGAAAAAGAAGTGTAGTTATTGCAAGTTTTTTTTTTTTTTTTGAGGCACTCAGTTTGGTGTTAAATGAAGCAATATTTTTTATTTTTAAAAATTTATTTTTAGTTTTTTTGAGAATGAGTCTAGCTCTGTTGCCCAGGCTGGAATGCAGTGGCGTGATCTCAGCTCTCTGCAACCTCCACCTCCTGGGTTCAAGCAATTCTCCCGTCTCAGCCTCCCGAGTGGCTGGGACAATAGGTCCCCGCCACCACGCCCAGCTAACTTTTTTCATACTTTTAGTACAGATGAGATTTCATCATGTTGGCCATATTGGCCTCAAATGCCTGACCTCAAGTGATCCGCCCACCTCAGCCTCCCAAAGTGCTGGGATCACAGGCATGAGCCACTGCGCGTGGACAGTATTTTTTTAAAACCAGATTTGTGATACAGGAACAACTGTTCCTTACTGTTGCACTAAATAACAATCTAAGAACCACTGACATTCTGAAGTAGTCATGAATCCAAACAGCGGTTGTGATCTCTGCAACAACGGGAATGAAATGTGAAAGCCTCTGTGATTTCCACTGGAAACAAGGTCACAGGTCTGCAGTTACCCCGGTGTGGGGCTTCATTTGCAATGGAAGGAAATGCTACATTGCAGTTAGAGACACTGATGGAAATAGAGATGTATTTTTTTCTGGGTCCAATTCGTGAAGCCCCTGGGTTCTCCCTATAGACCCCACATGAAAAGCCCCTAGAATGGGGGAGACCAGAGCCCTCTTTCGACAGAGCAGGTAAGGGGGGCACGGAGCAGGGAAGGCAGGGCAGGATCTGTTAGGAAAGGTGGAACCGGCTGCAGGTGAGCTGGGGAAAGGCCTGGGATTCTCCAGGACGGGAGAGTTTGAATTGGCCTAAGATGAGGCTGGGAAGGCAGGGCTGTATCCCCAGGTGTCTTGCGCATCATGCTGTGAGTCTGGACTTTCTTAGAGACTGCTCCACTGAGAGATTTTAAGCAGGACAGGTTTTAGCAGGATTAGACATATTTCGGAAAGATAATTTTAGCAGATGCTTGGAGGGTGGTTTCGTCCAGGGAGAAACTTGTGGTAGAGGGTCACGTTCGGAAGATCTTGAAGAAGTGAGAACAAGATGAAAAATAAATTAAAGCCGGGTGCAGTGGCTCACGCCTGTAATCCGGCCTGTAATTGGCAGGATGAGGGAGGTGAATCACTTGAGGTCAGGAGTTCGAGACCAGCCTGGCCAACATGGTGAAACCCCATTGCTACTAAACATACAAAAATTAGCCAGGTGTGGTGGTGGGTGCCTGTGATCCCTGCTACTTGGGAAGCTAAGGCAGGAGAATTGCTTGATCCTGGGAGGTGGAGGTTGGAGTGAGTGGAGATTGCGCCACTGCACTCCAGCTTGGGTGACACAGCAAGGCCCTGTCTCAAAAAAAAAAAAAGAGAAGAAAAGAAAACCAAATTAAAATGACGGTAGTGAGAGTGGCGATGAAGCTGGGAATGTGCCATGTTTCCTGGAGGCAAAACTAACACAAAATAGACACAGGGCTCAAAAAGGAAGAAATCCCCTGAGTTTCTAGAATGAAGGAGGAGCAGGTATGGCGGGGCAGAGGAAGGAAGCAGAAGGGGCTGACTCTAGGGAAGGGGGACGTTATGGACAATAACAAGTGAGTCTGAGTGTGAGATGCCCACAGTAGAAATGTCTAATAAGGAACTGAAAATATAAAGGTTTTTCTACTGGGAAATGAAACTTTGCTTATTGCTCTGTAAGGCTACACACACACACACACACACACACACACACGCACGCACGCACGCACACTCTCTTTGTTATATACATTGCAAATATTTTTGCCAGTCTGTCTAAATCCATCTGTCCTTCCATCCGTCCATCTGTCTGTCCATCTATCCACCTGCCCATCCATCTCCACAAAGGTCTGAATTTCCCTTTGTGAGTCCTACTTTTGGCATCACGCTTAAAAAAAATTTTTTTCCCACCCACTTATTGTATAAATATCCACCTAAAATTGCTCCTAGTGTTTTTATGGCTTTTTTGGGTCACATTTAAATGTTTTAAACATCTAGCCCGGGTGCGGTGGCTCACACCTGTAATCCCAGCACTTTGGGAGGCCGAGGTGGGTGGATCACATGAGGTCAGGAGTATGAGACCAGCCTGGCCAACATGGTGAAACCCTGTCTTCCTACTAAAAATATAAACACTGGGTGGCTGTGGTGGCGTGCGCCTGTAATCCCAGCTACTTGGGAGGCTGACGCGGGAGAATTGCTTGAACCCAAGAGGTGGAGGTTGCAGTGAACCAAGATCGCACCACTGCACTCCAACCTGGGCAACAGAGACCCAGTCTCAAAATAATAAATAATCCATCAATCAGTGTTTTAAACATCTAGACTTCACTTTGCAGGGGGCTCAGCTCTGACTCTACTGGCTTCTACACAGTTGGTCCTTTATTCCATCATTTACTAAAGACTCTGTCCTTTAATGTACTTAGATTTGAGCAATTTTTATTTTAACTTTTTTTTTTTTTAAATTAAATAGAGATGCCATCTCGCTGTTTTGCCCAGGCT
Organism: Plecturocebus donacophilus; assembly: GCA_004027715.1. Classification (NCBI taxonomy): domain Eukaryota; kingdom Metazoa; phylum Chordata; class Mammalia; order Primates; family Pitheciidae; genus Plecturocebus; species Plecturocebus donacophilus. The sequence continues at coordinate 6,777 of PVKP010007792.1, forward strand.
GGTCTTGAATTTCTGGCCTTAAACAATCCTCCTGCCTTGGCCTCCCAAAGTGTTGGGATTACAGGCATGAGCCCCTGCGCCTGGCCAACTGAACAATTTTTCAAAAAGCTACTGTAAGAAAATAAAAATCACTCATCTGTGCACAAAAAGAATTAGCCATTTAACACAATCGGTCCTTTTTCCATTGGAAAAATCCATCAGCAATTTGATTTCTAATTACATTGGGCTTTCCATGGAAACTGCAGAGCAGCCGGTCATCTATATATTCTGTAAATTGTACAAATTGCAGAGGTTTTTTCCTTTTCTTTTTTGACGGAGTCTCACTCTGTTGCCCGGGTTGGAGTGCAGTGGCACGATCTTGGCTCACCACAACCTCTGCCTCCCGGGTTCAAGCAATTCTCTTGCCTCAGCCTCCCAACTCCTGAGTAGCTGGGACTACAGGCACATGCCACCACGCCTGGCTAATTTTTGTATTTTTAGTAGAGACGGCATTTCACTATGTTGGCCAGGCTGGTCTTGAAGTCCTGACTTTGTGATCCGCCCGCCTTGGCCTCCCAAAGTGCTGGGATTACAGGTGTGAGCCACCGGGCCTGGCCTGCCGAGATTTTTTTTTTTTATGGGTAGGAAGATCACAGAAATTCATCAAAGTACACATTGTTCAACTCAGAAAAAGTGAAAAGGTAAAAATACAGGCCATCTCCTAAAATTTCAAGAATAAGCTGTGCTTTTGTGCTTCAGGCTGTTTTGATAGCAAGCATTCTCAACACAACGTATTTTTTTATTTTTTTGAAACAGAGTCTCTCTCTGTCGCCCAGGCTGGGGTGCAGTGGCGTGATCTCGGCTTACTGCAGCCTCCGCCTTCCGGATTCAAGCCATTCTCCTGCCTCAGCCTCCCAAGTAACTGGGAAAACAGGCCTCTGCCACCACATCCGGTTAATTTTTGTGTTTTAATAGAGGTGGGTTTCACCATATTGGCCACGCTGGTCTCGAACTCCTGACCTCAGGTTATCTGCCCGCCTCAGCCTCCCAAAGTTATGGGATTGCAGGTGTGAGCCACTGCGCCTGGACAACACTAAATAATTTTTATTTTTTTTTCTCCTAACTCCTATGTTTCCCTTTAGGAAAATCGGAGGGCACCGCCATGGTCATTTGGGGGTTAATTTTCACTGATGTTGAATGCCCTAGTCTTTGCTCTGTTCACTGGAGCATTAAATCTGAAGGCTCGGGAGAGCGATGCAGTCGGACTGTGCTGGAGTCATGCCATAAAGTCTGGCATTAAAAATTCATATTGCAGGCTTGCCTTCGAACTCAGCTCTGGCTGAAAGGAGAGGTGGCGAGGAAATATGAGACACCCCACCGTCTTTCTGGCAATTGGAGACATTCCTCAACAAACAGCACCTCGGGAAGAGAATGAAAGGGCAAACAAGCCGTGAAGGAAATCAATGAGTTCAATTATCTCGCCCGCTCCTGCCTTCCTATAGGAAACTTCATTCTTTGAGGCGGGTTCCAAAAAGTTTTTTAACCAAATCCTGGAACAAGATCCATGGGTACCCTTGCTGGGTGCCCGGCTGTTTGGCACCTCTTTTAATTTGTTTTACACCGGCCCAGGGTGCCCCAAATTCTCCAAGTCAGATGGAGCCAGATCTCCAACGTGGGCCGCCACCTTGGTGTCAGCCATCTGGGAGGGGACCCAGCAGCTTGTTCTCGATTTAAAACTTGGATCTTACAAACATGTGGCACATAGAAGACAGTTACTTACTAGATTATTAACCTCTGGTGCTGACTTTTCCTCTGAGAGTCTCACTCTTGCCCAGACTGGAGTGCAGTGGCCTGATCTCAGCTCATTGCAACCTCCACCTCCCAGGTTCAAGCCATTCTGCCTCAGTCTCCCGAGTAGCTAGAACTAAAGGCACCCGCCACCACACCCAGCTAATTTTTGTATTTTTAGTGGAGATGGGGTTTCAGTATGTTGGCCAGGCTAGTCTCAAACTCCTGATTTTGTGATCCACCTGACAGCCTCCCAAAGTGCTGGGATTACAGGCCTGAACCACAGTGTAATTTTTGTATTTTTAGTAGAGATAGGATTTCACCAAGTTGTCCAGGCTGGTCTTGAACTCCTGGTCTCAAGTGATCCACCCGCCTCGGCCTTCCAAAGTGCTGGGATGACAGGTGTGAGCCATCACAACTGGCCTGGTGTTGATTTTTTAGAGACACATCTATGAAGGCATTTGCAGCTGTGCAATGGTTTGACCTTGGAACTTTTGGCCACCATATTAGCAGCACCTCAGTAGTGACTAACACAGATTTTAAAATTTAAGGTCCCCGAGGAAGAAGATGGGCAAGAAAACCTTGCGCCTTGCTCTCCAGCTATGGCATGCTAATAGGATGAGCAGGTCTTCCAGTGTGGATAAGGATTTTTATAAATTCATCAAGGAAGGCGACAGAATTCTTTAGAGTGGGAAGAGACCTTCAGCAGGGAGAGGTAAGCAGACCTTTTTAAAACGTGCCAGGTCATGCCAGGTGCCTTGCAGGCAGTAGCAACGTCAGCCACCCTTTATAGATGCAGCCCTGGCTGAAGGTCACTCCACAAACGGGCCCTGCTGGGAGACAGCCACAGAGATCCAGGCCTCTGGGGAGACCTTTGTAGAGGTCCTTGTGAGGCACCTGCACTGGAGTGGCATTCCCTTTTTTTTTTGAAATAGAGTCTCTCTGTTGCCCAGGCTGGAGTGCAGTGGTGTGATCTTGGCTCATTGCAACCTCTGCCTCCCGGGTTCAAGTGATTCTCCTGCCTCAGTCTCCTAAGTAGCTGAAATTACAGGCACCTGCCACCATGCCTGGCAAATTTTTGTATTTTTCGTAGAGACAGGGTTTTGCCATGTTGGCCAGACTGGAACTCCTGGCCTCAAATGATCTGCCTGCCTCGACCTCCCAAAGTATTGGGATTAGAGTTGAGAAGTGGCATTCTTTCATTTCATTTATGAAAATACTAAGGTCTCTGGATATTAGACCTTAGTCAGATAGGTAAAAAAAAAAAAACCCTAACAACAACAGAAAAGAAAATACTGAGGCCTGAGTAAGGAAACCTGCCCATCTTGAGGTTATATAATTCACAGAGTCAGGGATCAAACCCAGGTCTTGTTGTGACCCAGGTTCTTCCCACCGTGACTGATGCTGTGCCTGGTGCCCTGGATGCAGCCCTGCCTGAAGGTCACTCCACAAACAGGCCCTGCTGGGAGATAGCAACAGAGATCCAGGCCTCTGGGATCCAGAACTGGGCAAGACAGTGCAAGAGGCTACCAAATGGGCCGGCTCCTCCGTCGTGCCTGGCATCCAGCCCGATCCTTTCATTTTACCAGCAAGGGCGAGGGAGGGGTTTTGTGGGGCCACATGTGAGGACAGACGGGACCAGAATCAGGGTCTCTGAGCCGAGTGCATTGTCCACTGTCCCCTGATTTTCACTAGAGACAAATGTCATAGAGCAGCAGTCCAGGAACAGGGGTCCCGTGCCAGAGCTGCTCTGAGCCCTTGGAGAACTCGGGGCTTCCAAACTCTCTTGTCTGATGATGGCTTTGGGAGGCTACCTCAAGATGCCACAGATGGCCAGATGCAGTGGCTCACGTCTGTAATCCTAGCACTTCTGAAGGCTGAGGTAGGCAGATCACCTGAGGTCAGGATTCCAAGACCAGCCTGGCCACCATGGTGAAACATGTCTCCATTAAAAATGCAAAAATTAGCTGGGTGTGGTGGCGCACACCTGTAGTCCCAGCTACTTGGGAGGCCGAGGCAGGAGAATCGTGTAAATCCGGGAGGTGGAGGTTGCAGTGAGCTGAGATCATGCTACTGCACTCCAGCCTGGCCGACAGAGCAAGACTCCATCTCAAAAAACAACAACAACGGGAGGCGGAGGCAGGAGAATCGCTTGAACCCGGGAGGCGGAGGCTGCGGTGAGCCGAGATCGTGCCATTGCTCTCCAGCCTGGGCAACAAGAGCGAAACTCCGTCTCAAAACAACAACAATAACAACAACAAAAACCATGAAAAACATGCCACAGCCACTGGCAGAACACGAAGGCATACAAAGAGCAAGGACAAAGCTCCCAGTTTAAAACCAGCAGGGCAATGAAAGCAGTGCCATAAATCAGGCTCCTGAACAGCAGGGAAGTAAGTGGGTAAGTCTTAGGATTCACCTGAGTGATGCAATGTTACGCAGTGTGCACTGTGTTTCTGAAGAATATTTAATGATAAGCAAGAAATACTTACAACATGTCAGGTTGAAAAAAAAAACACCTCAAAATCAAAATAATGTTATCAGTCTATGCCACTGGTAAAAAATGAGTTTGGGTGCAGTAGCTCATGCCTATAATCCCACCCAGCACCTTGGGAGCCCAAAGGGGAGGATTGCTTGAGCCCAGGAGTTCAAGATTGGCCTGGTCAACATGGCAAAACCCTGTCTCTCCAAAAATTACAAAAATCATCCTGGTACGTAGTGCACACCTGTAGACCTAGCTACTTGGGAGGCTGAGGTGGGAGGATCGCTTGAGCCCAGGAGTTAGAGGCTGCAGTGAGTTATGACGGTGCCACTGTACTTCAGCGTGGGTGACAGAGTGAGACCCTATCTCAAAAAGAAAAAAGAAGAAAAAAGAAAGCACTACGTAGATCAGGGGTCCCTAATCCCTGGGCCACATCTGTTCCACATCTGTATCCTGTTAGGAATTGCGCGGCACAGCAGATGTGCAGCAGGAGTGAAGCTTCATCTGTATTTACAGCTGCTCCCCATTATTCTCATGACTGCTTGAGCTTCGCCTCCGGTCACATCATCGGCAGCATTAGATTCTCACAGGAGTGCAAACCCTACGGTGACCTGAGCATGCGCAGGATCTAGGCGGCCGGCTCCTCACGAGAATCTAATGCCTGATGATCCGTCACTGTCTCCCATCACCCCCAGATGGGACCTCTAGTTGCAGGAAAACAAGCTCAGGCTCCCGCTGATTCTACACGATACCGAGTAGCAGATCATTTCATTATGTATTACAACGTAATAGTAATAAAGTGCACAATAAACATAATGTGCTTGCATCATCCCGAACCCTGCCCGCACCTCGCTGGTCCATGGAAAAATTGTCTTTCACAAAATTGGTCCCTGTGGACAAAAAGGTGGGGGACATCTGTGTTAGATGATTTTGCCTAACTGTTGGCTAATTAATGTGGGTGTTCTGAGCACGCCTAAAATAGGCGAGGCTAAGCCATGTTTGGTGGGTTAGGTGTGTAAAATGCATTTAGATTTAAGGTATCTACAACTTACGATGGGTCCATGGGGGACAAAATGCCATGTAAGGAACATCTGTATAGAAAAAAAGACAATGGAAATAGGCCAAAGTGGGAACAATGATTGTCTTTGCTGTGGGATTATGAGTGATGATCTGCTTCCTCTAAAAAATCTTTGAGAATTTTCTAATTTCGTATAGGAAACATGTATGGTTTTTGTACTTGAAAATAATGTTATGGGCTGGGTGAACTGGCTTAAATCTGTAATACCAATACTTTCGGAGGCCGAGGTGGGCAGATCACTTGAGGGCAGGAGTTCAAGACCAGCCTGGCCAACATGATAAAACCCTGTCTCTACTAAACACACACACACACACACACACACACACACACACACACACACACACACACACAGCTGGATGTGGTGGCACATGCTTGTAGTCCCAGGTACTTAGGAGGCTGAGGCAGCAGAATCGCTTGAACCTGGAGGCAGAGGTTGCAGTGAGCCTAGATTGCGCCACTGCGCTCCAGCCTGGGTGACAGAACGAGACTCTGTCTCAAAAATAAAATAAAAATAAAACAAGAAAAATGGTGTCATGTAAAAGGAATCAGCCTGTAATCCCAGCTACTTGGGTGGCTGAGGTGGGAAGACTGCTTGAACCCAGGAGGCGGAGGTTGTAGTGAGCCAAGATCGAATCACTGCACTCCAGCCTGGATGAGACCTCATCTCCAAAAAATTAAATAGAATAAAATAAAATAAGTAGGATTGGTTGAGACTGCATGATAAAAATAAAAAAAAAAACTTAATGTATATTCATAAACATGTTTATATACGTGGATACATGTATAGTGTCTGTTTCTTTTTTTTTTGAGATGGAGTTTTGCTATTGCCACCCAGGCTGGAGTGCAGTGGCATGATCTCGGGAGTATTGCACAGGAAGGACTGGGCAAGCATATCCCATGGGAAGGACGGTTCTCCTTTCTGCCAGCCTTTCCACCTCTTTACAAGGTCCCTGGGTGGGACAGGGGAGCGTGAGGTCAGTCACTTTCTCCTCTGCCACTTCTGAAGCAAATAAGATGTGCTGTGTCACTGCGATCTGCATGGCCAGGGCCCTCCCAGCGGCAGCCAGGGACTCCCCATGGTGAGTCAGAACCTCACAGTTTTAAGAAATTTTATTGGGGGCAGAAGGTGGCGTGAATGTTCCAGGCTGGGCCTCCGTCCCAAAACTCTTCGCTGTGGAAGCACTTGAAGGCTGGGTGGCGCCTGCTTTCTGCTTAGGAGCCAGCAGCATCCTGAATTTACCTTTCCAGAGTGCAAACGTCCTCACTGGGCAGGCTGCAGGCTGAACACTGCACAGGCCGTTCAGCTCTGCGGTAACCCTGACCCCTCATCATCACAGGGAAGGCTCAAGAGTTCCTGTACAGCCACGATGTGCTAAGCCTGTGGTGTACAGATCATGGGATAAAGGCTCTCTTTTGAGGTAGTTTTCAGTCGACACTTAAAAACCGGGGCTGGGCACGGTGGCTCATTCCTGTAATTCCAGCACTTTGGGAGGCCAAGGCAGGTGGATCACCTGAGGTCAGGAGATCAAGACCATCCTGGTCAACATGGTGAAACCCGGTCTCTGTTAAAAATACAAAAATTAGCCAGGCGTGGTAGCACGTGCCTTTAGTACCACCTACTTGGGAGGCTGAGACACGAGAACTGCTTGAACCCGGGAGACTGCAGTGAGCCAAGACTGTGCCACTACTCCAGCCTGGGTAACAGAGGGAGACTCTGTCCCAAAAAAAAAAAAAAAAACCCAATAAACAAAAACAACAGTTTATGCTAACCACATTTATTTATTTTACAATATATTGGCATTAACTGTCGTCACCACGCTGTCTAATAGATCTTTTGAACTTATTCCTCCTGTCTACCTGTAAATATGTATCATTTAACCAACCTCTCCCAACCCTTCCTTCCCCCACCTCTCCAGCCTCTGGTAACCACCATTCTTCTGAACTTTTATGTGATCAGCGTTTACAGTCTACATGAGTGAGATCATGTGGTATTTGTCTTCCTGTGCCTGGCTCATTTCACTCAAAACAATGTCCCCCAGATGAACCCATGTTGCTGCAAATGGCAGGATTTCCTTTTGTAAGGCTGCATCGTATTCCATGGTGGATCTGCACCACAGTTTCTTCACTCACTCATCTGCAGCTGGACGCATAGGTCACTTCCCTCTCTAGGCTGCTGTGTGAATAATGCTATGATAAACGTATAAGCGCAGGCATGACTGCGACACAGCGATCTCCTTTGGATAAAAACCAGCAGTGAGATTGCTGGATCACAGCCTTCAGGAACGCCCATTATCATGCCTGACCCCCACAATTCTGGGACGCAGGGAGGGGCGTGTCAGGACACCCCTGTTTCACAGATCACCATATGTACTACGATCTATACATTGTATTCACTTAACAATCTGTTACCCGTTTGCTTCACATATATACTGTGAGATCCCTAGACTTAACAATGAATCAAAAAAACTTTAAGGATCACTTAATTAGGTAAAATCTGTATGAATGTATGCCAAACCCACGCAAAAGTCTATGAATAATGATTTTCTCTAAACTGCCCTCTCAAAGGATGCTGTCTGAATATGATTGCTTTACTGGCCAGGCGCGGTGGCTCATACCTATGATCCCAGCACTTTGAGAGGCCGAGATGGGTGGATCATCTGAGCTCAGGAGTTCGAGACCAGCCTAGGCAACATGGTGAAACCCCGTCTCCACTAAAAATATAAAAATTAGCCAGGTGTGGTGGTACACACCTGTAATACCAGCTACTTGGGTGGCTGAGGTGGGAAAATTGAACCCAGGAGGTGGAGGTTGTAGTGAGCTAAGATCACATCACTACACTCCAGCCTGGATAACAGAGTGAGATCATGTCTCAAAATAAATAAATAAAATAAAATAAAAGCAGTAGGACTGGTTGAGCTGTATGATAAAAAATTTTAAAAAATGATTGCTTTATGTATATTTGTAAACATGTTTACATACATGGACACATGCACAGTTCCTCTGTGTTTTTCATTTTTGAGACACAGTCTCAATCTGTCGCCCAGGCTGGAGTGCAGTAGCATGATCTCAGCTCACTGCAACCTCTGCCTCCTGGGTTCAATCGATTCACCTGCCTCAGCCTCCGAGTAATTGACCTGGTGTCTGTCAGGTCAACAGGCAGCCGTCACCACGCCCGGCTGATTTTTGTATTTTTAGTAGAGACAAGCCTTCACCATGTTGGCCAGGCTGGTCTTGAACTCCTGACCTCAGGTGATCTGCCTGCCTCGGCCTCCGAGAGTTTTGGGATTACAGGCATGAGACACCGTGCCCGGTTGCCTCTCTGTTTCTATGTGCATGTTTTTGGGTACAGAGTGTGCCAGCCTGTGTGTGTGCATGTGGCGTCTGTAAGCCCCTCCCGCCCCGTCTTTATAGTTCCAGCACACCTGACACCACACCTACCATGGTACACAGCAGGCCTTCCATAAACATCAATGGAGGAGAGGAGTCAAGTTTGCCAGTTCTCACTGATGCTTTGCACTAGACATGTCCGCTACATGTCAATTACATTTCCTAGCCACGTCTCGGGTCCACAGAACAAGGGAAGAATCTTTGGTGCTCAGAGTACTTGCTACCTGGAGTTGGAACTATGAAGCCACCCCATTGTTTCTGCCTAGTCCCCCAGCCTGGGGAGATACCAGGTCGTGGCCGTAGTATTTGGAGGAGGCCACGACAGCTGCTGTCAGTACAAAAGACAAGGAAAATCCTTTAGGGCTCACCCAGGCATCAAATTTTAGGTGTGAAGCAAAATACTTGTACAGAGATGAGAAAAAGCACAGGCATTCTATAAAATCCACAAGCTCTTTTGGAGATAAGACACAGGAAGAGAGAGAGAAAAAAAAGGCCATCGGTTTTTCCCTCCAAGTCTGATTTAGTGGTCTCTACGGTTTAAGGGACAGTAGGTTCTTTATTAGAGTCCATACTCTCAAAAATCATAAAAATGGCTGCTTCTCTATTTTTAGGGAAATTAATCCAAGCAGGATAATTACAGCAACTCGTACTGGAAACTGATTAGTCATCAAAAAGACAGGAAATAGAAAATTTTACATTCTTAAAGGTACAGCAGAGACTCCATTTTCAGGACGCTTAAGTTGTCCCTTTCAAATTCAATCAGGGGATGCAATATTTGTCTAAATATGATGGCCAAGATGGTTGTGTGATTCTCAGGTTTAGTCGGCTAGGCTCTATCTGGCCCCAGTTCTGTGAGTGTTTCATGTGGAGTTATTGTTCAAAAAGGGAGAAATCCATCTGCTAGGGTAAATACAACAGGGGCTTGTGGGGCTGGGGAAGGCTGAAACTCCCAGGAACGCCTGCCTTCACCTGGCTAGCCCTCACCCTCGCTGCTTGATTATGAAGCTGGCACCATTTGAGCCTAAAGGACCAGGTCTGGGGCCTGACTCTGTGAGTTCCTGGGACTGCGTCCTCATCCATGCAATGGGCACAAAAAAAGCTGCCTCAATGATGGCAGGAAAGGGCAAATAATACTCCGGAAACCATGTGAAACAGTCTAGCACAGTATGTAAAGAAAGCATCTATCTCAGCTGCTCTCATCTGTCATCCCAGCACTTTGGAAGGCCAAGGCAGGTGAATCACTTGAGGCCGGGAGTTCGAGACCAGTCTGGCCAACATGGTGAAACCTCGTCTCCACTAAAAATACAAAAATTAGCCAGGCATGGGGGTGTGTGCCTGCAATCCCAGTTACTTGGGAGGTTGAGGCAGGAGAATTGCTGGAACCTGGGAGGCGGAGGTTGCAGTGAACCAAGATCACGCCACTGTACTCCAGCCTGGGTGACAGAGTGAGACCCAATCTAAAAAAAAACCAAAAAACAAAAATTAGCCAGGCATGGTGGCAGTTGTCTGTAATCCCAGCTACTCCAGCGACTGAGGCAGGAGAATCACTTGGACCTGGGAGGCAGAGGTTGCAGTAAGCCAAGATTGAGTGTACCACTGCACTCTAGCCTGAATAACTGAGCGAGACCCTGTCAGGAAGGAAGGGAGGGAGGCAGGGAGGGAGGGAGGAAGGAAGGAAGGAGGGAAGGAGGGAAGGAGGGAAGGAAGGAGGGAAGGAGGGAAGGGAAAGGAAAGAAAGCCAATACCCCTCCCATCCATGCTTGCCATGCAGAGCTGTGTCTTGAACTGCTGGTCTCCTCCTCCTCTCCTTTTTATAACAACATTACTTTTAGAGATGGGGTCTGGTTCTGCCACCCAGGCTGGAGTGCAGTGGTGCAATCACAGCTCATTGCAGGCTGGAACTTCCAGGCTCAAGCAAACCTTCCAACTCAGCCTCCTAAGTAAATGGGAGGAACTGGGGCCAGGTAGAACCACAGGCACAACACCACGCCCAGCTAATTTTTGTATTTTCTGGGAGAGATGGGTCTCACTATGTTGCCCAGGCTGGTCTTGATTCTTGGGCTCAAGTGATCTTCCAACCTCAGTCTCCCAGAGGGCTGGGATGACAGGCGTAAGCCACCATGCCTAGCCTCCTCCCCTTTTTAAATTCTGTCTTATGTCCTCTTTTGGAAGCTGGAGTTCTCCATTCCTGCAAAGAAGCTTAGAGGCTCCCCCAAGCTAAGTTAGCTAAGGGAAAGTTTTCTGCTGTTTCAGAGGATGATGTATTTTGTGATAAAGTGCTGGTTATATACATGTTATAAAGAAAATACTCTAAAATTAACTCGAGTGAAGTTTCTCGTAAATGTCGCTTTTGTAACTGTACTATGTAAGTGTGTGTACATACAATGCCGTTCTTTGAAAAAAGCATATAGGGTAGGAATACAACATGAGTAACCTTAAGAAATATGAATTTTACTGGCAGGAAAGGTTTGGGAGGTGCAAATTCTCCTAAGACTAACGTTGGCTATGAGAAATGTAGTATTTCAGTGCAATTCAATATTTTCTTTCATCAAGGCTCAGCGCCTCGGCCCACGAGTGGGGAGGAATGCGAGAAGCTGATTGCGTGTGCTGCAGCTGAAACTCCTTTTCCAACCCAGATTCAGGGGGACAGAGCACAGGACCGTGGGCTTCAGCAAAAATGCGAATTCCTGCACTTTTGCCCAGAACATGAGCTGCTTGGCTGGGAGGGCGACATTCCTGCCGGAGGGTGCAGTAGTGACCCAAACCCAAGAGCAAGTAAGTGAACAGCTGCAGGAGACGGACGCAGGAACTTGGGGCAGTGAGGGCTGCCCAGGCCTCTCTCTCTGGGCTGGCGGCGGCTGCTACATGATTACAGGGATCCGCCATCTCCATGGACATCCATCCCAGGTAATCGTTAGATGTTAAAATCCACACCGTGTTCCTCTGCTAGAGTCTCCAAGGTAAAGTCGATCAGGGTGGTAAACCTGCATTTGCTAAGAGAGGTGGGAAAATCTGTACACAGAGTGACCATCTGAGAAGGAGCTATGTTTTTAACTAAAGAAAAGAAAAAATGCCAGGCATGGTGGCTCATGCCTGTAATCCCAGCACTTTGGGAGGCTGAGGCGAAAGGATCACCTGAGGCCAGGAGTTTGAGAACCACCCTGGGCAATGCAGTGAGACCCTGACTCTAAAAAAATTTCAGAAAGAAAAAAAAGGGCAGAAATAATTCATTTATTTAACCCAGAAATGGTTATAATCGGAAACCTTGCAGTCCTCTTACACAACAACTGTTTTGGCAGAGTCCCCATGTTCCAACAAACATGAAACTGTGCTTGCCATTTGTCTAAGGAATCTTGCATTAATAAACATGAAGAGGAACACTTTTACCTCCCACTCTCAACGACAGGACAAAACAAAGACCAGCTGTATTCATCAATGGGCCCTTGTTCCGCACATAAAGGCTAATTACATTTTGCTTCAAGCCTACACATGGAAAACTTTACCGCTGTTGTCTCGTCACAGTCAGCCCGTGCTGTCCCAGCTGACGCATGGCGATGACTGCTCACGATAAACCAGGGTCTCAGAGCCGCCTCGGTGCCATCGACCTGCGGGCTTCTCTCCAAAACAGGGGAGAGGGATGAGTCCCCCGTGACATCTCTCCACGACGGACAGGCAATGTGGGCCCAGTCCGTCGCGGTGATGCAGTTAAGGTCAATTTCCTCCAAGGCCGTTAATTTCAGAAACACATACCACGCCCTGCTGCGGGCTTGCTGGGAACAGCTTCTGTGTGTCGACAGGTTAGCCTCAGAGTCTCACCATGCCACGTGCTGTACACACACATCCCATTCCTCTTCAAAACCACCCAAGGACTTCATTCCTGTTATGGCCATTGTACAGGTCAGAAAGGGAGGCGGACAGGTCATAGCGCATTCAGGGTCACACAGAGAGCTAGTGCTGGAGCCTGGCGAATCACTCCCAGGTCAGTCTTTCTCCAAAGCCTGTCTTCCTTTATGCCTCTCCAGTTCCGATCAACAAATATCTAAGAATCCCTCTATTTATTTATTTTTGAGACAGGGTCTTGCTCTGTCGCCCAGGCTGGAGTGCAGTGCTGCAATCTAGGCTCACTGCAGCCTCAACCTCCTAAGCTCAAGTGATCCTCCCACGATGGCCCCAGAAGTAGCTGGGACTAGAGTTATGAGCTACCATGCTGGGATAATTTTTGTATTTTTTGTAGAGACAGGATTTCACCATGTTGCCCAGGCTGGTCTCGAACTACTGGACTAAAGTGAGCTACCCGCCTCAGCCTCCCAAACTGCTGGGATTACAGATGTGAGCCACTGCTTCCGGCCCTAAGAATGCCTCCTTCTGAAGAGGGAAAAGAAATTGTTTTTGAAATGCTGTAAGACCCTATGTGAAATGATTGGCCCCCAAGGAGCTTATATTCATATGCATTACTGAAAACGTGCCTGGTCTAATAAAATATGTGTAGGTTGGACTTGAAGCAGATGGAATAGTGACAAATCTGTCTTGGAAAATGAAAAGGGAGGGAAAGGCAGTAGGGGAGGTCTCAGATGGAGCCCATGGCCTCCAAAGTTAAAAGAAAGTAGCCAAGATCCAATTCTCTCAGGCCATTCTTTTCCTTTCTGGGGGACGACTTTCTCTGGGAACTGTTACAGTAGGTGGTTGGCCCCAGGTGCCACTGTCAGTGCCCAGACCATTCTGATGTGGAAATGCCAGGCTGCACTCATTCTGCCCCATAGCAAATCATTCGGAACCTCTGGCGGGTCCTCCCCAAGAATGAATTCACCAGGCTTGCATTTTCACAAACCTCTGCAAACCCTGACTTGACTCATCTTCCAATCCAGAATCCCATTCCATCCTCTTTAGAAAGGCTTCCTTGACAATTCTTTCTCTGCTGTCTCATGATGCTGAGGATGTTCTATTCCCTTCCCCAGCTCCCCTGGCTGGTGGGAGGAGAGAGGGAGTCAGGTGAGGGGTCCCTGGCACTGCTTGGGTCCTCTCCCAAGGCCACGGCTCCCCTCAAGGGGGCCCTCACCTTCAAGCTCCAGCTACCTTTCCCTCCTCTGGCTCATTCAAAGCCAGGTGTGGAAACCCTACTGTTACTACGGGCCTAGGAACCACACCTCTGCAAATAGACCCAATGTTGAACTTTTTTTTTTTTTTTGAGATGAAGTCTCACTCTGCCGCCCAGGCTGGAGTACAGCGGCACCATCTCGGCTCACTGCAACCTCTGCTTCCCAAGTTCAAACGATTCTCCTGCCTCAACCTCCTGAGTAGCTGGGATTACAGGCACGTGCCACCATGCTCAGTTAATTCTTGTATTTTTATTTAGAGACGGGGTTTTGCCATGTTGGCCAGGCTGCTCTTGAACTCTTAACCTCAGGTGATTCACCCACCTTAGCCTCCCAAAGTACAGGGATTACAGGCGTGGGCCACTGCACCTGACTGCTCTCTTCTGACTGTCCCAATGGGAGTGGCCTGCCTGCAGGCTCCCTGTCTGACCAGCTGATGGTCAGTGCCCTGTCCCTTGATGGCAGCATTGGGCATGCTGGATTGCAATGGACTGACTCTCCATGGAGCCATAAAAGCCTCAGAATTTGCACAGGGTGAGGCACCGAGGACGCCTCTGTGAACATTTGTTGAATCAACGAACCAATCTATTATCTGAGCCATGCTCATCATCTAACCGAGTGTGTCTCTTTCCCTTCATGCACACCACACTCCTCGGCTTAGCTCACCACTGGGGAGACAAGAATGTTTCTTATTTCAGAGGCCATGTGGGGCACACACCAGGGGAACCACTGCCCTCTCAGCTACGGTCCTGAGACAAGGCTATGTTTTTTTTCTGAGAAGGAGTTTCCCTCTTGTTGTCCAGGCTGGAGTACAGTGGTGTAATCTCAGCTCACTGTAACCTCCACCTCCCAGGTTCAAGCAATTCTCCTGCCTCAGCCTCCCGAGTAGCTGGGATTATAGGCACGTGCCACCATGCCCAGCTAATTTTGTATTTTTAGTAGAGACAGGGTTTCTCCATGTTGGTCGGGCTGGTCTGGAACTCCTGACCTCAGGTGATCCGCCCGCTTTGGCCTCCCAAAGTGCTGGGATTCCAGGCATGAGCCCCCGCACCTGACCAAGGCTAATTTTTACACGACAGGACAATCGGCCCCTCACATGCTTTTTTAAAATTAAAAACAATATATATTTTAAACTTTTTCTTATTTTTAGGGAAAGGGTCTTGCTCTGTTGCCCAGGCTAGAGTGCAGTGGCACTATCACAGCTCACTGCAGCCTCAAGTCCTGGATTCAAGTGATCCTCCCATCTCAGCCTCCTGATCAGGTGGGACTACAGGTGCATACCACCATGCCCGGTGAAATATAGTAATTTTTAAAAATCAGATTTACAGAGAAAAACAACTTAATCCAAGTAAGTAAGTTGCTTAATTAGGTCCAAGCAGAAGTAATTGAGAGGAGTGATTAGCTAATCTGGTGGTGATGTTTTAGTCTTCATGTGTAAGTTTCATACTCATGACCAGAATCCATTCTGACCACCCAGCTGGGGAGCTTGGTTCTCGATGTCTCAACCCTGAGCAAAGGGTCAAGAGCACCATACAGCATCCTGAAAGCAATGAACCCAGCAGCACCCTCAAAGCCCAATGTCAAGTGAGACGGGGCAGAGAGACACTGAGTACCAGCACCCCATACAGAGCTGGAGCCTGGGGCACAGCAGCGCCATTCAGAATCATCCCTCTTCTTGCTGATGCCCATGGAGGTACTGTGTGAGCAGAGTCGGGGTAACCTTTGTTACTGGGGTAGGGAAACCCAAGAGACATGGCAGTGGGCGCACAAGTGTGTTTCCACGGAAGATGGGGAGACCCTTCCAGAACAGGAAAAAGGGGTTGAAACGCTAGCCTGGCACCGCCCACCTGGAATTTGGTAGAGGAGGAAATGGCTAGGAGCAATTTCTATCAATTCTTCATCTTTTCATGACTTATATCGATTATTATTTCTTCCTTGCTGGTGTTCTACATGAAAGATGGGCTGGTAAAAAGTACACTTGTAGTGGATGCCTCTAATTTCCTTTGGACAAGAGTTGGGTAGGAAGCTGGCCTTTTGTGACTCTGCCCGCCCGAATCAGTGTCCATCTGTATATGCACACCTAGCATTGTAAGATGTGACATGAACCCATACACCTGCATGGGAATGTATTATTATTCTGAGTCTGGCCTTCCTAAAGGGTCCTGGGAGAAATGAACAACTCTGGCCCAGGGAAAAAAGAGATAGGATTTGCCCAGACTCAACTCCATATAAAAAATGTCCCGTGTGTCACATCTTATATAAATGAACTCCTAGATTTTCATGGCAAAAGGCCTAGCAGTGACCAGGCTTCATAATAAAGAAGGGAAGAAGTCTGTTGGAAGGATTATCCAGTGAGTGCTAGAACATGCACTGAACTGACGCGAGAACTCATGGGAAAGATACCGTGTGCCTGCAGCAGTAGAGAGGTCAAGAACCTTCTCCATCCTGCCCTACTCTGCAAAGCAAAATCAGGTGAGAAATGCGTACGGTTAAGGGGGGCCAAGCAGAGCGACTTACTTTGCAGTAGTTTCTTCATCATATTTGGTTTTCAGGTCAAATAATTCTGTTCGAGTTTTTTCCAGGGCTGAAAGGCAAAGAATATAAAATCATGATGTAAGATACAAACTCTTTAAATAAAAGTCAAAAAGAACGCATATACACATAATCTATTCCCATTTCAAAAGAGGCAAAGATTTCTGTGAAGAGTGAGGTGTGTGAAAAAATAAAGATTAAAAAAATACAAAAAAGGCCAAGATGATGAAAATACAAAAAATAGAATAGGAAATCTCCTTTCATCTCTGCCTCATCTAATCCCAAGCACCTACAAAGACAGAACCAATGTTAACAGTTTCCTTCCTTCCCTCTTTCCCTCCCTCCATTCATCTGTCTGTCCATTCCTTCCGTTTTTTTTTTTTTTAATAATTTTTATTACTTTTTTTTTTTGGTAGAGATGGGGTTTCTCCATGTTGGTCAGGCTGGTCTCGAACTCTCGACCTCAGGTGATCCGCAAGCCTTGGCCTCCCACAGTGCTGGGATTACAGGCATGAGCCTGTGCACCCGGCCAGTCCCTTCTGTTTTTAACAGACAAGGTTTCTCACTCTGTCACCCAGGCTGGAGTACAATGGCACAATCACAGCTTATTGCATCCTTGAACTCCTAGGCTCAAGCCATCCTCTGCCTCAGCCTTCCAAGTAGCTGGGACTACGGGTGCAAGTCACTATTCTTGGCTAATATTTTAAAACACTGTTGTAGAGATAAGGTTTTACTGTGTTGCCCAGGCTGGTCTGGAACTCCTGGCCTGAAGTGATCCTCCCACCCTGGCCTCCCTAAGTGCTGGGATTACAGGTGTGAGTCACTGCACTTGGATTATTTCATGTTTTAAGGTGTATTTTATTATTTCTGGCTGGGCAAAGTGGCTTATATCTGTAATCCCAGCACTTTGGGAGACTGGGGAGGGTAAATCATCTGAGGTCAGGAGTTCAAGATCAGCTTGGCCAACATGGCGAAACCCCGTCTCTACTAAAAATACAAAAATCAGCCAAGTATGGTGGCGCATGCCTGTAATCCTGGCTACTCGGGAGGCTGAGGCAGGAGAATCGCTTGAACCCTGAAGATGGAGGTTGCAGTGAGCAGAGATCACGTCACTGCACTATGCCTGGGTGACAGAGTGAGACTCCATCTCAAAAAAAAAAAAAAAGAAAGAAAAAAAATAAATAAATAATTTAAAAATTCTGACAGTCTGATAGGCAAAACAGTCTTTCGCTAATTTGATCTGCATCTCCATGACTGTAAAAAAAACTTCGCATTTTTTCATATGTGTAGTTTCCATTTGCATTTCTTCTGTGAACTGACTGTGCTCATTGTTCTACTGCACTGTTTCTCTAGCTTAAAGGATTGATTGGCAGCCTTTACATTTTTTTGTTTATTATCCGTTTGTCAAATTTGTTGTGATTATTTTCTCCTACTCCTGTCATTTGTGTTTTAACTTGAATAATGTCTTCTGATGTCTGTCTACATTTAAATAATCTGCTCGGTTCTGGGTCACTGAAAAAATAAAATTAAAAAACACATTTAAATGGAATACATGGTGATGCTCCTCTTTCAGAAATAAAAAAGAGAATCTGGGCATGGTGGCTCACTTGAGCTCAGGTGATCGAGGCCAGACTGGCCAACATGGTGAAACCTTATCTCTATTAAAAATACAAAAATTAGCTGGGCATGGTGGCGGGCACCTGTAATCCTGGCAACCAGGGAGGCTGAGGTGGGAGAACTGCTTGAGCCCAGGGAGGTAAAGGCTGTAGTGACCTGAGATCACATCACTGTACCCCAGCCTGGGTGATAGAGTAAGACCCTGTCCCCCAAAAAATAAAACAAAAAAAAGAAAAAAAGAGAGAGAGAAAAAAGAAGTTTAAAGAAACTGTAAAAACTTGAGCATAACCTTTTTTGGTGGCTTTAAAATTTTAAAGGTCTGAAATTACTGTTCTCTTTAACTTCATTTAGGGTAGAAGTAAGTTTTTTTTTCTATTATTGTTGCAAATGAAATGTCAGTCTTTGACAGTTTGGTGATTTAGACGTGTTTGTTGGAAAAAGAGCAGGAAGAAAGGATGGCGTGTGGAAGGGATGAAAATGGAACCAAGATCCTCCCACCTCTACATTAAGAACTCAAAGTCAGTGAGTAATGAGGCACAGCAGCTGGCGGGCGTGCTGCGGAATTCTTCAGCGTGGGCTCACGGCAGCTCCCACGGGTCCCAAGAGCAACAGGTTATCTGCAGGGACCAGGGCAGTCAGGGGACCGACCCAACGCTCCCCCTGGGTCCTCCCACATCCACGGTACTAGGAAGGAGAGTATCAAACCTGTTTGTAGGCTCTGAACCTTATGCTCAGCTTCCTCCAGCTTTGAGGTGGTGGACATCTGTGTCTCCTGCAGCTTTCTGCAAAGGAAGAGGATGTAGCCAAATTGGTCATCTCTTTTACTCACTGAAATGCACGTGTGCCTTTGGGCTGAGCTCAGCTCCCGCCCTGCGCTCAGCTGGTGGCAGGCGCGCCACGGGGTATCGCCCGCAATGACACGTGTGCCGTGGGCCCGGCTCCCGCAGCTTCCACACCCCAACTTTGTAACCGTATGTCACATCATGGGAAGCGTGCACCCTGCAAGGGCTTGACGGGTGGTAACTGGCATAGAAGGTTATACTAAATGTAATTTGTTCTTGAAATGCCAGATTTTAAAAAGAAAAAAAAAATCATCATCACGCACTCATTGTTTTCTGAAGTTAGCCCAGGAAGAATGATCCATTTACATTCTGCTGACACAATGAAGGAGTTTGTTGGAATAAAGGATGCACTAAATAGATGTGGCAGCTGTTCTGTCTCTGCTATAATGGAATGCAAATGCAACTGTAATACCTAATGGGGACACTGTGAACGCTCACAACTGCATTCCACAGATTCACATTTCCCAGGATCGCTAAGTGAATTCCCTGGTCAATAAATAGCATTCCTGCCTCTTAATCTGAAAAAAAAAAAAAAAAAAAAAAAAAAAACCCTCTAAAAATAAGTTTATTATTTTTATATCATACGAGTATAACATATGCTCTCATAATAATAAACTGGGAATACAGAAAAGTAGAAATGACATAGTTTACGAAGTCACTCCAATTCCCATCACCTCTAGAAAAGCACTGCTAATATTTTCATGTATTTCAATTATGAAACCAATGTACTCTCAAGGATGTAATCAAATATGATGAGAGCATGGAAAGTGTGAGACGCTTACTATCCTGGGCTCATTTCTGTTCCTCAGACAGAGTTCATTTCTTTCTAAAGTGTTTGTGCATGTACAGAAATATGACATCATATGTTACAGGCTATAGTGTAACAAGAACAAATATGTAACATATTATGGCATAACATGAACTAACATGTAACACATGATATGTAACAGGCTATAGCGTAATATAAACAAATGCATAACACACAATGTAAACTAATACGTAACAAATTATAGCATACTATGAACTAATATGTAACGCTATAGCGCAATATGAACTAGTGTGTAACACACTATAGCGTAATGTGAACTAATACGTAACAAGCCATAGTGTAATACAAACTAATATGTAATATGCTATAGCATCATATGAACTAATATGCAACATGCTGTAGAGTAATGTAAACTAATGTAATATACTATAGTGTACTATGAACATGTAACATGCTATAGCATAATGTGAATTAAAATCTAACATACTATAGCGCATTTCAAATATGCCACATAGTATAGCAAAATATGAACTAATATACCATAGCACAGTATAAACTGAGACGTAGCATACTATAATGTAATAATGAAGTAATGTAATATACTATAGTGCAATTTGAATATGAAATATACTAGTGAAATAGAAGTATTTAATATGCTTCAGTGTAACAGAAACTCCCTGCCCTGTTATTTTAATACAAAGGTGATCATAACATGCACCATATTCTGGGCTCCCTTATTCACTTATCTCCGTATTTGGAAAATGTTCTATTCCAGCAAACATAGTTCTTCCTCATTCTTATTAAATAATTAACTTAAGTCTCAATGGACACTCAGATTCTTTCTAGGGTTCTTTCTACTGAACATATCCTCAATGATCATCATGGAGATACTGTATAATTTTGAGAGTGAGTCTGTTGGATGAAATGCTAATAGAGGAATTACAATGATCAAAGGGTAATCTTTTTTTGTTCTTTTGGAGACAGGGTCTTGTTCTGTCACCCAGGCTGGACTGCAATGGCGTAATCTCGGCTCACTGCAATGTCTGCTCCTGGGTTCAAGCAATTCTCCTGCCTCAGCCTCCCAGGACGCTGTGATTACAGGCGTGCACCACTATGCCTGGCTGTTTTTTGTATTTTTAGTAGAAACGGGGTTTCACCATGCTGGCCAGGCTGCTCTCAAGCTCCTTGCCTCAAGTGATCCGCCTGCCTTAGCCTCCCAAAGTGCTGAAATTATAGGCATGAGCCAGTTCGCCTGGCCCCTTTTTTTGTTTTGATAGATGTTGAAAAACTTCCCAACAAAAAACTTTCACCAGTTTAAACTCCCACCAACAATATGTAAGTGTGTTTTCGTATACTCTGCCAACATAAGATAAAATCGGATTTAAATTTTTTTACTGCTGAGTAAAGCTACGTTATTTCTCTTTGTATGAAATGCCTACTTATCTCTTTGCCTATTTTTGTAGAGTGGATTTTGTTCTTATTAATTTAGAAGACCTCTTTGTATATAAAGCGAATTAGCCCTCTGTCTTACATGGTACAAATATTTCTTCCCAGTTTTTGTTGATCTTTAAAAATGTTATTAGTTTTAAAGTATCTATTTTAAGTTTCAGTCATATTAATAAAAACAAATATGCACCCTAGTTTTCTTCCAGTATGTTTGTGACATTAAAAAATTATAACATTTAAATCCTAGATCCATCAACAGTTTTTTGGTATAAAGAATAACATCTGGGCTGGGCGCAGTGGCTCACGCCTATAATCCCAGCACTTTGGGTGAAACCCTGTCTCTACTAAAAATAAAAAAATTAGCTGGGCTGTGGTGGCACACACCTGTAATCTCAGCTACTCAGGAGGCTGAGGCAGGAAAATCACTTCAACCTGGAGCGGAGGGTTGCAGTGAGCCAAGACTGTGCCACTGCCCTGCAGCCCAAAGTCAACTTAGTAATATTTAATTCCCACATGTGTTTATTTCCACATCGTGGTAATGTATGAGTTTGCTGTAGGAAGATGTACAATCATACTGTACTGTATAAAATTTTGTACGGTGCATTTTTTAACTTCTTATTATGCTAGATCTATTTCTTACATTACTATGAATTCTATATAATCATTATTAATATTTAAAGGGCGACATAACATCCCAGTTAGGGATGGTCCTCTTTTTACTAACCCATTCATTTTCCCCACTTCATCACTCACTGGTGAGGAATCTCTTTGGTTGTAAAGCGCTATTCTAAGGGGCACTGACTTAGGACCAAGCCATATCAATGGCGTCAAGGGTCTGGCCATTTTTGCGAGCCTTGATTCTGTGTTTCGCATTCCTCTCCTGGAGTCTGTGCCCTGCTGTGCTCCCCCAATGGAGGATGGATGCGGCCTCCACCTGCAGAGTTGGGTGTGGCCCCAAGGGACTGGCCTTGGTCCTGCAGTGAGGACTCCAGGTGGCCACGACAGTGCAGAGGTTGAGGCCAGGGCTGCAGAAGTGGGCAGGCGCCAGTCTGGAGTTGCAAAGTCCCACCTCTGGCCCTGATTAACTGCAAAAGCTGCAGGAAGTACCTCACCCACGACCTGGTTTCTCCCTCTGTGAAATGAGATGGCCTACGTCACAGATCCAACCTGGACGAGCAGTGAGAGAATGTACTGAGAGCCTCCAGCCAAGTTCTGGTGCAGGGAAGACCCTGGGTGGGTGGGAGCAGGCAGTTACCTTTTTTTCTTTCTTTTTTTTTGAGACGGAGTTTCACTCTTGTTGTTCAGGCTGGAGTGCAATGGCGTGATCTCGGCTCACTGCAACCTCTCCCTCCCGGGTTCAAGCAATTCTCCTGCCTCAGCCTCCCAAGTAGCTGGGATTACAGGAGTGCACCACCATGCCCTGCTAATTTTGTATTGTTCTTTTTTTAGTAGAGATGGGGTTTCACCTTGTTGGTCAGGCTGGTCTTGAACTCCTGACCTCAAATGATCCACCCAGCTCGGCTCCCTAAAGTGCTAGGATTACATGTGTGAGCCACCGTGCCTGACCTCTTTCCTTTTTCTTTCTTTTTTTTTGTTGAGACAAGGTCTTGCTCTGTTACCCAGGGTGAATTACAATGGCCTGACCATGGCTCACTGCAGCCTGGAACTCCTGACCTCAAGCAATCCTCCTGCCTCGCTCTCCTGAGTGGCTGGGACTATAGGCACGTGCTGACAGGCGTGGCTCATTCATTCAGGTATCCATTGTAGAGATGGCATATCTCTGTGTTGTCCAGGCTGGTCTCAAACTCCTGAGTTCAAGGGATCCTCCTGCCTCAGCCTACAGATTACATCTGCAATCCTCAAAGTGCTGGGATTACAGATGTGAGCCACCACGCCCGGCCAGCTTTCTTTACGGATGAAGTCAGTGTAATGACATCCCCGAGAAGCCTTCACGATGCTGTAGGGCAGGGAAGCCCAAAGGAGGGCTTAGCTGGCAAGGGCTCTGGGCCTCGGCCAGGAAGGAACTCAAGGACCAGCCGGTGGTAGGGCAGAAGGCAGCTTTATGGAGGCGGCAATGTTACAGCTCCGTGGCTGGTCTCGTGGGGCAGGAGTGCCCCATAGGCCGTGTGCTGGCAGTAGATCAGGACAGTTTTGCACTCACATTTGTACCTACTTTTAATTACCTGTAGATTAAGAGGCAGCTTATGTGGAAATTTCTAGGGAAGGGTAGTAACTTTTGAGCTGTCAGATCATTGCTGTGGAAGGGGGTGGTAACTCCTGGGTGTTGCCATGGCAATGGTAAACTGACATGGCACACTGGTGGGCATGTCTTATAGAAAGCTGCTTCTCTCGAGGCCCTGTTTTAGCTAGTCTTCAATTTGGTCCAGTGTCTGAGGCCCATCTCTTAACCCAATGATGTTACAGAGCTCGCCTTACAAAAGTTCACCAAGGGCTGGGTGCTGTGGCTCATGTCTGTAATCACTGCGCTTTGGGGGGCCAAGGCCAGCTGATCTGAAGGTCAAGAGATCGAGACCATCCTGGCCAACACAGTGAAATGCCGTCTCTACTAAAAATATGCAAATTAGCTGGGCACGGTGGTGGCACGCACCTGTGGTCCCAGCTACTCAGGAGGCTGAGGCAGGAGAATCACTTGAACCCGGGAGGTGGAGGTTGCGGTGAGCTGAGATTGCACCACTGCACTCCAACCTGGGTGATAGAGTGAGACTCAGTCTCAAAAAGCATAAAATAACATAAAGAAAAGTTCACCAAGAGCATCCGCATAGGAAGTCAACTGAAAATAAAATAACCAAACCCCACGCCAGCCACGATCCCACCGGGCCCCTTACCTATCTATAATCATAAACTTAGTGCTTCCTGTTGATGGATACACACATTTCTTCATGCTAGAGTTAAAATTCAGTATCTCTTTTTTTTTTCCCACCTTTTTTGCTTTTCTTTTACTTGATGGGGGCAGGTATAGAATTTGGTATCTTAATACAACCCCTCAGTTAAAAAAAATCTGATCTAGGCCGGGGATGGTGGCTCGCACCTGTAATCCCAGAACTTTGGGAGGCTGAGGCGGGCAGATCACTTGAGGTCAGGAGTTTGAGTCCAGCATGCCAACATGGTGAAACCTCATCTCTACTAAAAATACAAAACTGAGCCAGGTGGTGCGTGCCTGTTACCCCAGCTACTCAGGAGGGTAAGGCAGGAGAATTGCTTGAACATGGGAGGCGGAGGTTGCAGTGAGCCCAGATTGCGCCACTGCACTCTAGCCTGGGCAATGAGAATGAAATTCCGTCTTTTAAAAAAAAAAAAAAAAAAAAAGCCAGGTGCAGTGGCTCATGCCTGTAATCCCAGAACTTTGAGAGGCCAAGGCAGGCGGATCATCTGAGGGGTCAGGAGTTCGAGACCAACCTGGCCAATATGGTGAAACCCAATCTCTACTAAAAATAAAAAATCAGGCCAGGCGCAGTGGCTCAGCTGAGGTGGGGAGCTCGAGACCAGCCTGACCAACATGGAGAAACCCTGTCTCTAAAAAAAAAAAAAGAAAAAAAAAAGAAAAGAAATAATAATTAGCTGTGTGTGGTGGTACGCACCTGTAGTCCCAGCCATTTGGGAGGCTGAGACAGAAGAATCACTTGAACCCGGGAGGTGGAGGTTGCAATGAGCCAAGATCACGCCACTGCACTCCAGCCTGATAAAGACTCCCTCTCAAAAAAAAAAAAAATCCGATCTATGTGGTTGGGATAGGTAATTTCAATAGTCCTCACTGTTGTTACAATGAATCTAACTTTCATTAACTCATCACACTAGGGAAAAACTAACTCATTATTTGTGAGAAACACTCTCAGTAAAGCAAGCCATTAGAAATCTAAAACTCACATCAGTTAGATGGTGCATCAACATACTTTTCTGATACTAACTCCCTGATATATGGGGTAATAAAAGAGGCAATACCAAAAAACCCACCAAGACTGTGTGTGTGCATGTGCGTGTAGTATTAAATATCAATTTACTTGAGGAGGTAGAGAGAGTTTAGCACCAGCACAGGGCTTGCCCCCGAGGACACACACTGGGAAATGGCCTTTCCTCTCTGGTCTCAGCCCAGGTCCAGCTGTCGGGTGTCACCTCGCTAACGACTCATGCCTTGAGCTTCACCTCTGCATCTGCACCGCCTGAATGCCCTTGGGCTCACAGGCTGCCTGACGCCACCCACCGATTGGGAAAGACAGACGCATTTTACTCAAGGAAACCTCACAAAGGTAGAATATCATTTCTGAAACATTTTACCTACAGCTATTATGGATACGGGGTTACACTGTGCGCTGATTTTGCAGATCCATTTATCAACGTGTTTTGCCACGTGAAGTTCACGGGCAAATGCTTTGTCGGTCTGTGTGCGCCTGGAAGCCATGCTCACCTCTCCTTTTCTGCAAAGTCATTCTGTAACTTCTGTTCTTTCTCAAGAGCTATGGTTTCGGCTTGGTTCTTCAGTGTCTGTTCATATTCTCGGATTTTCTCTTTAAGTGCTTTTATCGTAACCTCTGCAGAAAAGAAAAAAAAAAACCTACAGTAAGAGAAGCACACAATTCCATATGGCTGTAGGTACAAGGCTCTCATAACCTGGGAGGACCAGTGTGTTTTAAACCTTAACTCTTCAACTCTGACACAAAATCAATGGTTAAGAGTCCCTTCGGAGACTTTTTACTCCCTAAATGTTAAATTGAACTTTAAACGTTTAGGCTGAGGAGGATCAATGGATTTTGCTGAAAAGAAGAGCCATGGGCTGGACGCGGTGGCTCATGCCTGTAATCCCAATACTTTGAGAGGCCAAAGCGGGCAGATTATGAGGTCAGGAGTTTGAGACCAGCCTGGCCAATAATGGTGAAACCCCATCTCCACTAAAAATACAAAAATTAGCTGGGCAGGGTGGCACGCACTTGTAATCCCAGCTACTCAGGAGGCTGAAGCAGGAGAAAATGGCTGGAACTTGGGAGATGAAGGTTGCAGTGAGCCGAGATTGCACCACTGCACTCCAGCTTGGGCAACAGAGCAAGACTCCATCTCCAAAAAAAAAAAAAAGAAAAGAAGAGCTATGGTTTCTCTCATACAAGTCAAAGAAAAAAAGGAGGGTGGGGATGGAAATCAGTGGTAAAATATCCTATCACCTTACTGATGAGTCTTAAGTTAGTCCTGTAACTGAGGGATGATTAACAAAGTTTTAGTGTGGGTTTCAGTACTTTCTCACACACACACAAACATAGTTCATAATGGTGTGTGCATATTGGAAGAAGCGATCGAAGTGGAATCAAGAAAGTCTATGGTACCCCATCCTCTATGATGTGATGATTTCATCAGAACATCTCATGTACCCTATAAACACCTACTATGTACCCACACAAATTAAAAATAAATTTAAAAAAAAAGAGAGAGAAGATGTCTACAGGCCAAGCGCAGAGGCTCACATCTGTAATCCCAGAACCCTGGGAGGCTGAGGTGAGAGGAGCCCGTGAGCTCAGGAGTTTGAGACCATAACATAGCGAGCCCCACCTCTACAACAAGCACAAGAATCAGCTGCATGTGGTGGCCCACGCCTGCAGTCCCAGCTTAGGGACCTGGGAGGCTGAGGTGGGAGGATGTCTTGAGCCCAGGAGTCTGAAGCTGCAGTGAGCTATGACTGTGCCACTGCACTTCAGCCTGGATGACAGATGAGACCCTGTTGAGAGAGAGAGAGAGAAAGAGACAGAGAAAGAAAGAGAGAGAGAGACAGAAAAGCAAGCAAGCTGGTGTGGCCCTGCAGCTCTGCTGGTTCACAAGTGACAAGAAATGTGTGGAGCTGGGTGGATAAAGCATGAGTCTTCTGGGCTGGAAGGGACCCGCCCTGGAGCACCCTGGTGGTTGTGGGCTTTGCGTGCAGAGCAGAGGGTGCATAGCATGGGGGGACAATGCTCTGGTGACTGGCGCGTGGCCCGGAGGGTTCCTAGAGCGGGGCGTGGGCGCCAGGGGTGTGGGGCAGGGCTGTCTCGGGAAAGCGCAGGTCCACGAAGCTCTGGTGAGTGGCTCCCGTACCACCAACTGCAAGTTCACAGACATCACCTCAATTGTCCATTCGGGGAACATCGAAGTGGACTTGATGAATAGAGCAGACCGTTGGGTGGCTCTGGGGCAGGCCCGCTCCACCTGCATCCTTCTCTAGACGCACCTATGACACTCTGCATGCTGGATGCGTTGTAAAGAAGTACCGTGGCCCCAGCCCCCAGGAGAGGGGAGCTCTTAGGTAATGCTGCCTGCTGCTACAGATCCACCTCTTAGCAGGCGAGGCTCATTTTCTTTGCGTTCCTAGCGCCGGCACAGGTGCGTGCTCAGGAAAGCACTGCAGCATGAATGAATGAAGGAGCCGAGGAGGCCAGGCAGAGCTGGGGGAGGCCCAGACAGGGCTTGTGGCAATGGGGCTCCCTCTGGGGCAACAAGGCCACCTGCCAGGTGTGTAACTCACACCCTTTCCTGCTCTCTGGGCTGCACAGACCCTCACTGGCCAGGGCACGAGCACATCACTTGGGTGATTAACACCCACACGGCTTAGCGCATACAAGCTAAAGGCTTTTTTTTTTTTAAGGTAGAGTTCCACTCTGTTGCCTAGGCTGGAGTGCGGTGGCACAGTCGTGGCTCACTGTAACCTCCACTTCCCAGGTTCAAGCAATTCTCCTGCCTCAGCCTCCAGAGTAGCTGGGACTACAGGTACGCACCACCATCCCTGGCTAATTTTTGTATTAAAGGCTCTTTTGTTTAGAGAAGGGATTGGCCTTTTTCATTAGGTGGAACCCAGAGTGCTTTCCTTAGAGAGGGGGAATTCCACTAATGATCCCATCAAGGCACTGGACGGGGACTGGGCACCTTTCAGCCTTTTGGTCTGGCTGTTCAGGGCCTGTAAGAAATGCTCTATGCACACAATGGTTGGTGATACGTCCCTCTCAAGCCATACAGACGAGGCCAACGTGAGGCAAGAGCTGGGCACTCGTAGAATGGACTCCAGACAGGTCAGCTCTGAAAACGCCCACACTGCTCTGCTATGTCAATGGTCTACACTCCTGCATAAACATACAGCATTTTTGCCTTTTTTTTTCAATTGAGACAGAGACTCCCTCTGTCGCCCAGGCTGGAGTGCAGTGGTCTGATCTCGGCTTACTGCAACCTCTGCCTCCCAGGTTCACGCAATTCTCATGCCTCAGCCTCCTGAACAGCTGGGACTACAGGCATGTGCCACCACACCTGGCTAATTTTTGTGTTGGTTTTTTTTTTTTTTTTTTAAGTAGAGACGGAGTTTCACCGTGTTGGCCAGGTTGGTCTCGAAATCCTGACCTCTAATGATCAGCCCACCTTGGACTCCCAAAGGGCTGAGATTACAGGCATGAGCCACCACACTCAGCCTCATTTTTCCCTTTAAGGACTCACTGGATGTGGCTGTACAGCACCTGGACCCTAATGCTTGCTCCAGTGGGGCTCCTCAGTGACCTCATCAGTGTGCTGTGCCCGATGAGGTCTCTTTGCCACTCCCTAGCCCCTGGTGGGTGCTCATGGACCAGCTCAGCCTCAGCCACAGGCCACTTCATCCTAGAGCCTCTGGCCTTCCTCTGGCCCAGGCGGAAACCTGGGCAGACTCTGAGTGTCTCAGCAGGCCTCCCAGGCATGTGCAGGGGAGGAGCGGGCTATCATAGCAGAGAGGGCTCTGAAGGGCTTGGCATTACCTGGGGCCTCCATTTATTCATCATTGCAGGGTGGGGGCTGTGGCCCATGAGGCAGACGCTCCCTCTCTGCTCTTTTTTTTTTTTTTTTTTGAGACGGAGTTTCACTCTCCTTGCCCAGGCTGGACTGGAGTGGTGCGGTCTTGGCTCACTGCAACCTCAATCTCCCGGGCTGAAGCGATTCTCCTGCCTCAGCCTCCCAAGTAGCTGGGATTACAGAAATGCGCCATCATGCCCAGCTAATTTTTATATTTTTGGTAGAGATGGGATTTCTCCACGTTAGTCAGGTTGGTCTCAAACTCCTGACCTCAGGTGATCTACCTGCCTCGGCCACTCAAAGTGCTGATATTACAGGCATGAGCCACCGAGCCTGGCCTCTACTCTAACTTTTATTATGTACTTGATATAGTTTACATGCTTGCCTCCTCCAAATCTCAGGCTGAAATCCGATCTCCAGTGCTGGAGGTTGGGCCAAGCGGGAGGTGTCTGCGTCTTGGGGGCGAATCCCTCATAAATGGCTTGGTGATGAGTTACTGAGATTTGGTTGTTAACAAGAAGTCTGAGACGCCCCCATCTCTCTTCCCTTGTGGCATGCTTGCTCCCCTTTCACCTCCTGCCATGAGTAAAAGCTTCCTGAGGACCCCCCCAGAAGCCGGGTAGATGCTGGCGCTGTGCTCATACCGCCTGCAGAACCATGAGCCAAATAACCCTTTTTTCATCAATTACCCAGTCTAGGTATTTCTTTACAGCAACATACAACGCACTCAAACCGTATCTTTTTTTTTTTTCCTTTAAGAGATAGAGTCTTGTTATGTTGTCCACATTGGTCTTGAACTCCTAGCCTCAAGTGATCCTCCCGCCTCAGTCTCCCAAAGTGCTGGGATTATAGTGTGAGCCAATGTGCCAGTCCCTGCTCTAACTTTTTAATCATTTACACTACTGTGATCGTTACAAGTAATGTGCACCTCCTACCTTTCCAAATTAGGATGATTTTTTTTGAGATGGAGTTTTGCTCTGTTGTCCAGGCTGGAGTGCAATGGTGCGATCTCGGCTCACTGCAACCTCTGCCTCTCAGGTTCAGCAATTCTCCTGCCTCAGCCTCCTGAGTAGCTGGGATTACAGGCATGCGCCAACACACCCAGCTAATTTTTTGTATTTTTAGTAGAGATGGGATTTCTCCATGTTGGTCAGGCTGGTCTGAAACTCCCAACCTCAGGTGATCCGCCCACCTCAGCCTCCCAAAATGTTGGGATTATAGGCATAAGCCATTGTGCCTGGCAGATCATTTTTATTCTTGGAAAGGGAGGAGAGGAAATGACATTTTTCTGGAGCTTGGGAAAAAACTTGTTGTCCAAATAAAAGGGAGTAAATTTCTGGCAAACACCACACTGCTCAAGAAGCGCAGGTACTATTAAGTGCTAAATGCTGTGTGTGTCCATATTTAATCCCACACCAAGCCTAACTGGTCAGTATGAGAATTGCCTCCCCCAAAAAAGAGTCTTTTAGCAAAGTGAGATAACTTGCTGAAGGTCACATAGCTAGGTGGTGGCAAAGAAAGGACTCAAACTAGGCCTGTCTGTCTGCCTCCAGAGCTGTTCTTTTTTAGAGACAGAGTCTCACTCCGTTGCCCAGACTAGAGTATAGTGGTGTGATCTTAGCTGGCTGCAACCTCCACCTCCCAGATTCAAGCCATTCTCCCACCGCAGTCTCCCAAGTAGCTGAGATTACACACGTGCCCCATCATGCCCGACTAATTTTTGTAATTTTAGTAGAGACGGGTTTTGCCATGTTGGCCAGGCTGGTCTTGAACTCAAGACCTCAAGTGATCTGCCCACCTAGGCCTCCCTAAGTGCTTGGGTTACAAGCGTGAGCTACTGCACCTGGCCTGGAGCCGTTCTTAAATCTTGGACTCTATGACTCATGAGACCTTTGGGGAGAGAACATCCACACTGAGCTTGGCTCCTGGCCAGCCCCTGTGCAAAGCCCTGGCCATTGGGAAGCTGGTAATTGAGGCACTGGTGAGGTAAGGAGAAGGGAAGGAAAATCCTGCACAGCCCTTCAGGCCCCACCAGCACCACCTTCCAACAAAAGGAAACTTAGAAAAAAAAAAAAAAGCCAGAAAGAGGCCGGGCACGGCGGGACACATGCCTATAGTCCCAGCTCCTCAGGAGGCTGAGGCGGGAGGACTGCTTGAGTCCAGGAGGTCAAGGTTGCAGTGAGCTATGACCGTGCAACTGCACTCCAGCCAGGGTGACAGGGTGAGATCCTGAATCTGAAAAAAGAAACAAAACAAAACAACCCAACAAACAAACCAGACGGTAGATCTGTCAAGATTAGATGCCAGATGACAATGAAGGGAAAAAAACCCAGGATACTCCCCTTTAGGGTAGCGCGTCTATGAAAAAATGTGCATATTTGCAGGTTATCTTTCTTTTTTTTTTTTTTTTTGAGACGGTGTCTTGCTCTGCCGCCCAGGCTGGAGTGCAGTGGCGTGATCTCGGCTCACTGCAACCTCCACCTCCTGGGTTCAAGCGATCCTTCTGCCTCAGCCTCCTGAGTGGCTGGGATTAAAGGCTTGCGCCACCATGCCTGGCTAATTTTTGTATTTTTAGTAGATATTGGGTTTCACCAGATTGGCTAGGCTGGTCTTGAACTCCTGACCTTGTGATCCACCAACTTTGGCCTCCTAAAGTGCTGGGATTACAGGTGTGAGCCACCGTGCCCGGCACAGGTTACCTTTCACTGGAACAGTGGAGTGATTCTGGCAAGAAATGCTTCCTACAGGGGAAGGTAATACCTTCCTTAGAGCAGTTCCAGCTTAGTAAGCCCAATGCCTCACTTTCTAGCGGGACAGTCTCAGCAGAGCCAGACAGAAGTGGCGTCTGGCTTCCCCAACTGCCTGTTACCTCATGACCACAAATCTCAGCAAGGAAGTTCTGCGGGCCTGAGGGCTTGAGTATCCCAATGCCCACGCCACAGGGAGAGATGCTCAGAGGCCCTGGGCACCGCTGCCCCTCACAGCCCAGGCCTCTACCTCTGGCTCTTCCCACATCATCACATATGCTTTCTGGATCACTTCCATGGACAATTTTCTCTTCCTGAGTCCGTCTGCAGTGTTTTTAAAGCCAAAGGACACTTTTAGAAGTCTTTGCCAATTAACTTTTTTGTTGTTGTTGTTAAATACTGGATCTTGCTCTATCACCTAGACTGAGTGCAGTGTCATGATCACGGCTCACTACAGTCTTGACCTCCTGGGCTCAAGCGATCCTTCCACCTCAGCCTCTTGAGTAGATGGGACCACAGGTGCGTACCACCATGCCCAGCTAATTTTCGATGTTCTGTAGAGACAGGGTGTCACTAGGTTACCCAGGCTGGTCTTGAACTCCCGGCCTCAAGCAATCCTCCCACCTTGGCCTCTCAAAGTGCTGGGATTACAGGTGTGAAATCCACACATGGCCAATTAACTCTTTATCGAGGTCTCTACAAATAGTCAATGGAAGTCCTCTCCTTTCTATCCAATTCCTCACCCACATTCCCAAACAAAAACAAACAGGCAGAATTATTCTTCGGAGCTGACTGAAAAACCTGCTGTCAGAGGTGGGCTGTGATTTTTCTTCAAGCCCAGGAAGCCAAGAGGCTCCAGGATCCTGAGTGCCTCTGGATTTTAGGTATAGGAGAGATTGCTTCGTATCTTCCCTGATGGGAAAAGCCAGGCAACGTTTGCCCTCTCTGTCTTGTTGATGGCTGGGCCAACACACCAAGAGGTTGTTTTCTTCCATTAAATTCCTAATGAATAGGCGATACAGACAGGGCAACAGCAGCGCTTAAGCACACAGCCTTTAAGATGTGTCCGAAGCCTTAATGTATCCGCAGCAATTATTAAATGACTTACTGTGTGTGACCCTTTGATCACGAGCTGGCTTTCTGACAGGTGTCGCCTGAGGCAACACGCAACTGCCTTTCAAGAGGCAGACCCAATCACGTAACGATACAGGAAGAATTCTCAAAGAATCCTGCTCGGTGGCATCAGAGGGCAATAAAATCTTATGTGGTAGTTGTGAAGAGGAAAAGTTTTACTTGGAAATAGCTCAGGACAATTATCATCTCTCTTTAACGACTCAGATTCCTGCCCTGCCCTGACTTTATGATGTGTATATTACAAGGAGAGCTGGTCCCAAAAGTATGGGAAAAGGCAATTAAAAAAATAAAGAAAAGAAAAGAAGAGAAAAGCAACGAAGAGAGAAGAAGACAATGCAAGGAATGCATTTTCCACCAACCTTGATTCTTCACTTCGGCAAATTCCTTATTGTATTCTTCCAGAGTTTCCCTAAGTTTCTGGTTCTCTGTTTCAATATCGTGCAGCCGCTGTACTTTGAGCTGGAGTTGCTGTCCAAGATCCAAAGCAGGTACCGGATCTGCACAACAGGAAAGCAGCCATCACCCCACTCTGCCCCAAACACGCCCCCGTCACAGCAATACACAGGCTCAGAACGGGACTCCCGAGACGTCAGCTCCAGCGGGCTGCCCAGAGGCCACAGTCACGCCCCTGTGGCCTCACCTCCTCCTGCGGGGGCCCTGCCGCCAGCCCCCTTGCTGGTTTGGGGAGTTCTCTGCTGCTGTATAAAGCATGGACCCAGCCCAAGGTCCTCGAGGTGTGAAAACGGGGTGGGAATAGTCATGAGATTCACTGGTATTTGCCGATTACATGATTTTCATTCTTTGATCAGATAAGTAGAGAAATACACCAGGAAGCAGCCCCAGGAGATCGATCACATCCCCAGAGATGCCTGTAGAAGACAGACAAGTCCATGGACAGCTGCCAGGAAGTTTAAGGTTTCCAACGATTATGAAGTTGGAATAACAGATAACACCTGATGCCCTGAGAACGGCATACAGTTCATGGGACACTTTATGGACACTGTGTCCTTTGGGCCTTACAATGATCTTGAGAAAGAGGCCTCAGAAACTAAAGCCCAGGGATGCAGAGTGACTCTCCTGAGGTCACCGGCTAGTTGGTTGGCGCAGAGAATGTGCACCT
This sequence comes from Plecturocebus donacophilus, assembly GCA_004027715.1. Classification (NCBI taxonomy): domain Eukaryota; kingdom Metazoa; phylum Chordata; class Mammalia; order Primates; family Pitheciidae; genus Plecturocebus; species Plecturocebus donacophilus. Next base: position 40,573 of record PVKP010007792.1, read on the forward strand.
GTCTGTCAACTCCGAGTGATTGTGCTTTTTCTGCTTGTTTGTTTGAGACAGGGTCTTGCTCTGTTGCCCAGGCTGGAGTACAGTAGCACAATCATGGCACACTGTGGCCTCTGCCTCCTGGGCTCAAGCGATCCTCCCACCTTAGCCTCCTGAGTAGCTGGGACTACAGGCATGCACCACCACGCTGGGCTGATTTTTGTATTTTTCATACAAATGGGGTCTTGCTATGTTGCCTAGGCTGGTCTCAAACTCCTGGGCTCAAGGGATCTGCCCACCTCAGCCTCCTAAAGGATTACAGGCATGAGCCACCCTGCCCAGCCCCAAGTGACCATTCTTTACAACAAGGAAGGTGACTTGGTGAAGTAGAGGGAAGAAACCACCCCATTTCGCGACATGATCACTTTCTATCATGAGCCTCCTTCACTAATGAAGGGTGTTCAGAAGAGTCAGGGGTTAGTGGCTGCGGGTCCCAAGGCTGGAGACCCCTGCAGAGGCAGGTGACCCGGCATGGCCCTGTGGTAGGCCAGCTGGCCAGGAGGCCACCACACTCCTGATGGTAACGAAGCACAGAGCAGCACGAACTGAACAGCAGCCAGGCTGGTGATGAGGTCTTGTGGCCAGTTCAAGGTCACATCTGCCATCAGATGCACTTGCAGAAAACTGGATTTTAATCCAAAGTCAGAAGTCACAGACCCGGCATTTACAGTACAGACTCAGGGCTCTTGCCTTGACCGTGAATTCAACACAGGGTGGAGAGACCTTAAATGTTCTTCCACACCAATGCGATCTTTTAATTTTCCTTCTGCTGCCTAAGAGATGATGATAGTCTGCCTGCTGGGTACTTGGGGCACACTTTCTTTGGAATTTTCAGGCTCTGTCAGAGTGGAAGAATACCCAAGTCCACGGAGCTTAGAAAGATTACTGAATATATTTCTGGTATGGGCGCCGGCGTCACTTGTGAGATGGCTGCAGAGATTTAGTCTCCGGTTGAGGAATGTCAAACACCATGCCCAGTGGATCAACAAGAGCATATATTCAAGAGCTCACTTAACTTTCAAATGCCAGAGTCATTCATTTTTCGGACCACCCTAGGTTCCTGGAATTGAGGGCCAGGTCTACCATGCCTCAGTTAACACATCCAGAGGGAGCCAGCGACTCTCTGGGATGCCAGCGTCTTTGCAGAGTTTACAAAAGGCAGGCATTGGGCTATGTTGGGCTCAACGTCAGAGGACCCCGGGTGCTAGGCACTTATTCTGCACATATACACAGTCTATAATTGCAACTCTTTCTTGTGCATGGCTTTTCATGATTATTTTAATCAGCATTAAAATATTTATGTTAAGTTTGACTCCAAGAGCTATTTTGGAGGCTGGGTGCAATGGTTCACGCCTGTAATCCCGGCACTTTGGGAAGCTGAATCACTTGAGCTCGGGAGTTTGAGACTGGCCTGGGCAACATGGTGAAAGCCTGTCTCTACAAAACAAAAACACAAACCAAAAACTAGCCGGGCACGGTGGTACACACCTGTAGTCCCAGCTACTAGGGGGACTAAGGCAGGAGAATCGCTTGAGCCTTTGAGGTTGAGGTTGCAGTGAGCCGTGATCGAGCCACTGCACTCCAGCCTGGGCCATAGAGCGAAATCCTGTCTCAGAAAAAGAAAAAGCTATCTTGGGGAGATGGTTCTTTGTAAGTAGGAGTAGTGATAACACAAAAAGTGGAATTCCTAAAAACATTCCAGGTGCTGTTTGTAAAAAAAAAATCTCAGTAACTTCACCTTCTCCGCCTTCCCTCTTCTCCACCTTCCTGGCCTTGTGCTGGGCAAATGGTCTCAAGAAAGTGAACAGCATGTTCATAGCTTCCTTTGTATAGAACCACAATTTAAACTTGACGCAGAGGTCAGGGAAGGGGAGGTAAAGAGAGGAACCTTTGCTCAAGTATAAAATTCTATTAAGAGTCCCTCATGTAGGCTTTCTGGCACAAATGCCGGCAAATTATATCTTTAAAGAACAAAGCTAGTACACTGCCTGCCCTCCCTAAAAGTTCCGTCAACAGCATTTCCAGTCCATTCCTTTCAGAAGGCCAGGACCACCCTGTATCTGCTTTGAATAAAAAATAGCTTCTCCCATGCGGTTTAGCAAAGAATCTGGTGACATATGAAAATGACACGCACATCATCCGATGAGCAGGAATGAGACCCTTACACCAATTTTCAGAGCCTTACACTGTAAATGAAAATTCAGGCGATCTCACAATCGTTCATTATGGCATGTGTATTTAGTTTGACACTAGTAAAGGTTAATACCTAAGTAGCAAAACTGGTCACAGACTAAAGGATGAGCTGAGTGTTCAAACATCTCTATGCATTAGACTCCAAACTTGACTACGGTACAGCTGACTGCCTAAATGCCTGCAGCATCTGAATACTGTTTTGGGATATGTAAGAGGCATTGCTAAAGAAACTCTTAGGCTTAATTGTTATTACTTGTATTAAAGGAACAGCTAATTACTGCATGACAATATAATGACTCTAGCATGTTTGGGCTGGAGACCAAGACAATGAATTTTGGCGTGCCAAAACCCAACCTGTATGTTAATCTACGGAAATCATAGCTTTTTGTCTCCTTAATGATTTCCAAGGCCATTTAAACCCCACACAAGGATTGTCAGGTCTTATCCCAGCGTCAGATGCCTCCGATCTTAGCAGCTCAATTAGGGAATTGTCTGGAGGAGGTGAAGAGGACACACCCATATATAAAACAGGAATACACAAAAGCCGGTAACCCATGTCTTCCCAGCCTCCTCCTCCGATTCAACTTGCCTTCCTGCCAGCTCCACCCACCCAATGCGACAATCTTGTAAAGCGTTTTACGATCATCTGATACTTGATTCCTAAAGCAATCCTGGAGGCATTATATAGCTTGTTATGCAACACAGGGCTCAACAACAATACCATCACCTGTGCGTATTCAGCGCCTTTGCCTACGTGCATGCAACATTATTTTGCTAATCCCAGCCACGGCAGTCAGAGGCTGCCGGAGCCCACTCTGCAATGTATGGGGTGGATGCATCTCACCCGGGGAGGAAAGGAAGAAGCAAAGAAGCCGGCCAGGCAAATGAGTATGAAAAACTCTCAGCGCGATTTCTGCTTATTGGCTGGGCACAGTGGCTCATGCCTGTAATCTCAGCACTTTGGGAGGTAGAGAATGGAAGATCGTTTGAGGCCAGCCTGGCAACGTAAGTGAGATCCTGTCTCTAGAAAAAATACAAAAATTAGCTGGGCATGGTGGTGCACACCTGTAGTCCCAGCTCCTTGGGAGGCCAAAGTAGGAGGATTGCTTGAGCGTGGGAGGTGGAGGTTGCAGAGAGCTATGAGGTTTTTTTTAGAGACATAGTCTCACTCCAGCCTTGGGGACAGAGTGAGACCCTGTCAAAAAAAAGAAAAAAAGAAAAAAGAAAAGAAAAAAGAAAAAAAAGTTTGTTTTCTGAACCAGCAGCCAATGAAAATCTCTTTCAGTACTAATTTAACAAGTATTTCCAAAGCAACTGAAGCAACTGTCTGTGCTGGGAAAGGCCCAGCCTTACAGCAGAGATAAATCATGCACTTAAATGACAAACGCAAAGCAGGAGGAGTCACGCTGGAGACCAGATGAGCAGAAGAGCACTCCTGGAGAAACTGGGAAAAGGAGGGTTTTTTTTTTTTTTTTTGAGATGGGGTCTTACTGTGTCCCCCAGGCTGGAGTGCAGTGGTGCTATCTTGGCTCACTGTATCCTCTGCCTCTAGGGTTCAAGTGATTCTCTTGCCTCAGCCTTCCAAGTAGCTGGGATTACAGCTGCCCACAACCACGCCCGGCTAGCTTTTGTATTTTTAGGAGACACAGAGTTTCACCATGTTGGCCAGGTTGGTCTTGAACTCCTGACCTCAGGTGATCTGCTTGCCTCAGTCTCTCAAAGTGCTGCGATTATAGGAATGAGCCACTGAGCCTGGCCAGGAGTTCTTTTAAAAGAAGAGGTGACTCTTGAGCAGTCCCTCCCTAAAGGATACACAGAATTGAGACCTGTGGAGACCACGGGGTGGTCAGTCCCTGTGGGCAGCCCAGCAGGTAAGAGAGCAAGTGGAGTGTGCAGGGCACAACCAAAATAATGGCTGGGGACAGGCTTGGGGACCATACCTGTAATCCCAGTGCTTTGGGAGGCTGAGGTGGGAGGATCACTTGAGGCCAGGCATTTGAGACCAGCCAGGGCAACACAGCAAAACCCCCATCTCTAAAAAAAAAAAAAATAGCCAGGGGTAGTGGTGCACGGCATACACATGTAGTCCTGATACTCAGGAGGAGAGATCGCTTGAGCCCAGGAGTCTGAGGCTGCAGTGAAATTACTCAGGTGTCACGGCGCAGCGCACACATGTAGTCCCAGCTACTCCAGGAGAGGACTGCTGGAGCCCGGGAGTCTGAGTCAGCCTGGGTGACAGAGCGAGATCCCATCTCTTAAAATGATATAAAATAAAATAAAAAGTAGAACAGATCAGCTTGATGCCAGCAGTTGAGGTACACAGGAGTGAAAAAGAAATCTCGGCTCTCAAAGGCTTGATGTTCTAGTGAAGCGAGGGAGACAGACAAGGAGAAAAACCACACGACAGAAAACCTTCAAGTAGGACGGTGTGAAAGTGATGCGTGTTCAGTAGAGACCGTACTTCGAGGACCCATACAATTGCTCTGTTTCTCACTTTCAGTACAGTATTTAATAAATTACATCAGATATTTAACACTTTATTTTAATACAGGCTTGGTGTTAGGTGATTTTGCCCAGGTGTGGACTAAAGGAAGTGTTCTGAGCATGTTGAAGGTCAGCTGGGCTAAGCTACGGTGCTCAGCAGATTAGGGGTATCACACGCTTTTTTTTTTTTTTTTGAGACGGAGTTTTGCTCTTGTTGCCCAGGCTGGAGTGCAATGGTGCCATCTCAGCTCACTGCAACCTCTGCCTCCAGGTTCAACCTGTCTCAGCCAACTGAGTAGCTGGGATTATAGGCATGCAGCACTACACCTGGCTAATTTTGAATTTTTAGTAGAGACGGGGATTCTCCATGTTAGTCAGGCTGGTCTTGAACTTCTGACCTCAGGTGATCTGCCCCCTCAGCCTCCCAAAGTCCCAAAGTGCTGGGATTACAGGTGTGAGCCACCATGGCTGGCCTTCTTTTTCTTTTCTTTTCTTTTTTTTTGAGACGGAGTCTCACTCTGTTGCCCAGGATGGAGTAAAGTGGTGCAATCTCAGCTAACTGCAACCTTCACCTCCTGGATTCAAGCGATTCTCCTGCCTCAGCCTCCCGAGCAGCTGGGATTACAGGTGCACACTACCACATCCGGCTAATTTTTGTATTTTTAGTTCAGACAGGGTTTCACCCCATTGCCCAGGCTGGTCTTGAATGCCCGGCCTCAAGCAATCTGTCTGCATCCCAAACTGCTGGGATTACAGGCGTGAACCACCGTGCCCAGCCTAAATATGTTTTTGGCTCATGATATTTTCAACTTATGATGCTTGGTAGGTTAGGGGTATTAAATACATTTTTAAGATATTTTCAACTTGTGATAGGTTGATTGGGGCACAGCCCCACTGTGAGTGAGGAACATTTACACTTCTAAGCATGGAGAGGAGAGGCACAGGGAGTGAGGGGAACGGGTCTGAGAGACCAGAGGACAGGGAAGGCCTCTCTGAAGAAGTGAGCGGGGATGGAGATCTGGACGGTAATGGGAGGCAATGTAAGGATTCACCCCAGGCAGCGGCAGCGGCCAGTGAAAGGTCCTGTGGTAGGTGTGAACAGGGCATAGTCAGGGCACAGTGAAAAGCCAGGGTGGTCACAGGGAAGGAGAGGGAGACAGGAAGAGAAAAGAAATCAGGGAGAGGGAGCCTGCACACAAGGATTTTAAGAAAAGTAGGAGTGCAACGAGGAGAGAAATAGAAGATATAAAGAAGAAGCAAACTGAATGGTAGAGCTGAAAGTACAATGTCTGAAATATGCCAACAGTCAGAATTTGGATGCAATTCCGCTCTGGTCAAGAAGTGGCCAGGAATAGACGTCATGGCTCACGCCTGTAATCCCAGCATTTTGGGAGGCCAAAGCAGGTGGATCACCTCAGGTCAGGAGTTTGAGACCAGCCTGACCAATATGGCTAAACTGTCTCCATAAGAAATACAAAAATTATCCTGATCGTGGTTTTGCTAAAAAAAAAAAAAAAAAAAAAAAAAAATTAGCTGGGTGTGGTGGTGCACACCTGTAGTCCCAGCTATTTGGGAGGCTGAGGCAGGAGAATTGCTTGAGCCTGGGAGGCAGAGGTTGCAGTGAGCTGATATCACACCACTGCACTCCAGCCTGGATGGCAAAGCAAGATTCCATCTCAAAAAACAAAACAAAACAAAAAACCATAGTAATTCCACCCACAAAATGGTTTGTTGGTTTTCTCTTGGCAAAAGTATGAAACAGTTTAAGCTTAAAGATAAGCTCTACAATTTTCTTTAAAAAAGCTAAGTGATCCTGGCCAGGTGGAGTGGTGTGTGCTGATAATCCCAGTACTTTGGGAGGCTGAGGTGGGAGGATCACTTGAGGCCAGAAGTTCAAGACCAGCCGGGCCAGTATAGCAAGACCCTGTCTCTAAAGATAAAAAATTAAAAATTAGCTGGGTATGGTGGAACACACCTGTAGTCCCAGCTACTAGGGAGACTGAGGTGGGAGGATCACTTGAGCCCAGGAATTAAAGGCTGCAGTGAACTGTGATCATGCCACTGCATTCCAGCCTCGGCAACAGAGTGAGACCCTGTCCTCAAAACAGGAGGGAAAAAAAAAAGCTAAGTGATCCAAACTACCTGCTCTGTTTTGTGATGGTGAATGGCTATTGTACCAGTAATATGCTGCTTGACAGATATTTTTGAAAAAATAAACACATACTCTAAGTTGTTGCAATAAATATGGTGCTTTAATACTTGTTGAGCAAAATAGCTACTTCATGCTACAGTGACGGCATTCTAAAAGTGAATATATGGAAATACTCCCATCATCTATATACTGATGGGCAAAGATAGCACTTTCTACAAAAATGGCTCAATGCCTTATATCATACAATAAGGAGTGTAGGGTAATGGTTTGCAGTATGAGCCAGACTGTGTGTGTTCGAATCTCAGCCGTCTCTTTACTGGTTGTGCAACCTTGGACAAGTTACTTAACCCCTCTGTGCCTTAGTTTCTTTACGTTATACATTGGGCATAGTAACTGTGCCCATGTCATGGTGCTGTTGTAAGGATTAATGTAAGAAAATTGTGACATACGGCGTTAACACTCAATAAATATTATCTACTATTATTTACCAACTCAAATGGGAGTAAACATTTGCCCAAAGAAGTTTCAAATCTTTTTTTTCAAATCGTTTAATTAATATAAGAAATGCAAAATCTTCTGAAAAGTTAGCAAAAAAAAAAAAAAAAAGAATATCATGAAAAACGAAATTAGACTAGCTGAGTTTCAACAAATACCTTCTCGTAGTTAGTTCAAGTTGAGTATCCCGAATTCAAAAATCAAAAATCCAAAACACTCTGATCCCAAGCATTTTGGATAAAAGATACTCAACCTATACCTAGATTTCATAACTAGTAATCCTATTTTTGTAAAGATAGCCGATAATGTGTTTCTTCGGTTCGAATCTATGGATCTTTGTGAGTTATTTTTTTTCCAGCCATTTATAACAAGCCATGAAAACTAAGAATCAAAATTAACAGAACTTGAAGTCTTTGCTTCTGGCCATGACAGAACTACTGATACTCAACTTGCCCTCTGGTCATAAACAACTAGAAAACCAGGCAAAGTCAATGAAACAACTATTCACAGACACTGGACAACTGGTGGAACAAGACTCCCTGAAGGAAGGGAAGCAAATGAAATGAGCCCTATGTTACCCCTTCTGGCAGGAAGAACTCTCTGGACTGCATCACAATGAAAAACAACCCCAGGCAGTGTGACTGTCTCCCTGTCCACTGCAGGAACAGCATTGGGAAGACTGGGTGGTGGTGGCAACTGGAATTTGCAAGGCAGAGGGACTGAAAAGGAGGGACATATACCAAGAAAGAGCTACAGAAATCTGCAGAGAGGCAATCTGTTGCCAAGAGCTAAGGTACCTATGCACAGGGTGAAACCCATAAGGCCAGGCAGGAACGGAAAGGAAGGTCTGAGTTGAAACCCGCCCCCCCGCACCAGTTTGAGAGCTGGAGGACTTTCAGGCTGCATCCAGCCAGAGAGGACACACTTGCTGAAGAGCAAGGACCTGTTGAAGGGTAAAGACACTGGAAGTGTCACACCTGATTGGAGGACTAAACTAATCTTGAAGGCTTGCCCACATCTACTCCAAAAAGCTACAAACAAGCCTCAGAATGATCGAGCTGATCTGCAAGTAACTTAACTGCCTGCCCAAACTTCAGCACTTAAATAAGACAATAAAATCCAGTTAACACTCATGATGTCTAAAATTCAACAGCAAATTACTAGACATGCAAAGCAGCAGGATCATGGAGGGGAGGGGAAATCAGTTCATAAAAACAGAACTAGGGCCAGGTGTGGTGGCTCATGCCTGTAATCCCAGCACTTTAGGATGCAGGCAGATACCTGAGGTCGGGAGTTTGAGACCAGCCTGACCAACATGGAGACACCCTGCCTCTACTAAAAATACAAAATTAGCCAGGTGTGGTGGCACATGCCTGTAATCCCAGCTACTCAGGAGGCTGAGGCAGGAGAACTGCTTGAACTCAGGAGGTAGAGGTTGCAGTGAGCTGAGATCACGCCATTGCACTCCACTCCAGCCTCGGTAACAAGAGTGAAACTCAGTCTCAAACAAACAAACAAAAAAACAGAACCAGAAATGACAAGAGATAATGGAATACGCAGACTAGAACATCCAACATCAGCATGTCTAAGGATTTAAAGAAAAATATGAATACAATACAGAGAGGAACAGAAAACATAAAGAATCAAATGGAATTCTGAAGCTTCAAATAAATATGTGAAATGAAAAAAATTCACTTGATTGGCTGGGCAATAGATGAGACACAGTGAAATAAAAATATCAGTGAATTGAAAGATATAGTCACAAAATGACCTAAACAGAAATACACAGAAAGGCTGAAAAAAAGTTAATAAACTCTTAGCAGCCTATGAAACAAAATTAAGCAATCTAACATACATTTCCCAGAAAGGGAGAAGGTGCATTTGAAGAAACAGTGGCAACATGTTCAAAATTTGGTAAAAGTTATAAACCTAAAAATTCAAGAAACTCAACAAACTCCATGCAGGATAAACCCGAAGAACACCAGTAAGC
>PVKP010007792.1:50022-69884 GCA_004027715.1 Plecturocebus donacophilus
AAAAAAAAAAAAAAAAAAAAAAAAAAAAAAAAAAAAAAAAAAAAAAAAAAAAAAAAAAAAAAAAAAAAAAAAAAAAAAAAAAAAAAAAAAAAAAAAAAAAAAAAAAAAAAAAAAAAAAAAAAAAAAAAAAAAAAAAAAAAAAAAAAAAAAAAAAAAAAAAAAAAAAAAAAGAGGAAAAATCAATGCAAACAAAACCAGACTAATCAAGAAAAAAAGGCTTCGGGGAAGATTCAAAAATTCTAATGTCAAGAAATATAAGAAAGAACATCACTACACATCCTACAGGTATTTAAAAGATAATAAACTATTATGTACAATATTATGCCAACAAATTTGATAATTTAGATGAAATAGGTCATTTCTTTAAAAATTCCAAATTATAAAAACTAACTCAAGAAGAAATTTAAAAATCTTCATAGCCGGCCGGGTGCAGTGGCTCATGCCTATAATCCCAGCATTTTGGGAGGCCGAGGTGAGTGGATCATGAGGTCAAGAGATCGAGACCAACCTGATCAACATGGTGAAACCCCGCCTCTACTAAAAATACAAAAATTAACTGGGCGTGGTGGGGCATGCCTGTAGTCCCAGCTACTCAGGAGGCTGAGGCAGGAGAACTGCTTGAACCCAGGAGGCGGAGGTTGCAGCAAGCCGAGATCACGCCATTGCACTCCAGCCTGGGTAACAAGATTGAAACTCCATCTCAAAAAAAAGAAAAAAGAAAAAAAAATCTTCATAGCCTTTTATCTGTTAAAGAAGTTAATTTGTAATTTAAAAACTTGCCATAAAGAAAATTCCAGGCCTGCATGGCGTTGCTGGTGAATTAAGTTTTAGGAAGAAATAACTGAAATCTTACACAAACTCTGTCAGCAAACAGAGGAAAAAGGGAACACTTTCCAACTTATTTTACAAGACCAGTGTTACCTTAAAGTAAAAGCCCAATGCAGGCATTCAAAGGAAAAAAACCAGAAAACTACGGTTCTATATTTCTGTATTAGTCTGCTCTCATACCGCTAATAAAGACATACCCTAGACTAATTTATAAAGGAAAGAGGTTTAATTGGATCACAGTTTAGCATGGCTGGGGGAGGCCTCAGGAAACTTACAATCATGGCAGAAAGGAAAGCAAACATGTCCTTCCGCACATGGAGGCAGGAAGAAGGGCCGAGCAAAGGGGGAAAAGCTCCTTATAAAACCATCGAATCTTGTGAGAACTCTCACTCACTATCCCAAGAACAGCACGGCGGTAACCACCCCATGATTCCATTACCTCCCACTGGTCCCTCCCACAACACGTGGGTTTTATGGAAACTACAATTCAAGATGGGATAGGGATGGGGGCACAGCCAAACTGTATCGTTCCGAATAAATTTAAAGGGGAAAGTACTTAGTAAAACAGTAGCAAATTGAATCCAGCAAATTTTAAAATCCACAAAATATATTATGAAATGCATACTATGCATAAAATGCATAGCTAAGTAAGATTTATCCTAGGAATGCAAGAGTGGTTTAACATTTGAGAATCAAATCACTTTACCATGTTAAGAGAATAAAGGAGAATAATCGTATGACTATCTCAACAGATGCCAAAAACAATCAGAAAATTTAATATCACTTATGACAAAAATTGTTCACAAACTAGGAAGAGGAGAGAATTTCCATCTCATAAATGGTATCTACAAAAAAAATCTACAGATAATATTATACTTAATGATTAAAATCTGAATGATTTTCCCTAATGTTGGGTTCAATGCAAGGATGTCTGCTTTCTCTACCTCTATTCAACATTATATATAGGTAGCAAGTGCCAAAAAAAAAAAAAGGCAAGGAAAAAATAGATACAGTATTATAGATTGAAAATCAATATGGATATAGGAAATATGGACAACACTATCAACCAACTTGACCTCACTGATGTTTATAGAACATTGCATCCAACATCTACAAAGTATATATTGTCTTCAAGGGCATATGGACAAATCAATGGAACTTCAAAAAAACTTCTAGAGCTGATACGTGAGCATTAAAAGGTCACCTATATTATTACATAAAATATAAAAATTATATAAAATATTATTATATGAAATTCACTATATTTCTACATAAAAGCAAAAAACAATTGGAAAATGAATTTACCAAGAAAATGCACTTTAATCTCACACCAGTAATCTCAACACTTTGGGAGGCCAAGGTGGGCAGATCACTTGAGGTCAGGAGTTTGAGACCAGCCTGGCCAACATGGTGAAATCCTGTCTCTACTAAAAATACAAAAATTAGCTAGGTGTGGCGGCAGGCACTTGTAATCCCAGCTACTTGGGAGGCTGAGGCAGGAGAATCACTTGAACCCAGGAGGCAGAGGTTGCAGTGAGCTGAGATCGCACCACTGTACTCCATCTTCAGCAACAGACTAAAAATAATAATAAAATAAAAAGATTCCAGATTTTTTTTTAAAAAAGAAAATACCCTTTAACATTCAAAAACATGACTTAAACCTAGAAATAAAGTAAACATAATCTGTGCCAGACTTATATATCAAAACAGTAAAATAATGCTCAGAGAAATTAAAGATGAACTAAATAAATATGTGTTTAGACGAGAAGATTAAACAGTGTTGTCAACTGTACTTAAATTGATCTACAGATACAGGGGAATCCTAATCAAAATCACAGAAAGCTCCTTTGTAAAAACTGACAAGCTGAATCTAAAAACATATATAGAAGCCAGGCACAGTGGCTCACGCCTATAATCCCAGCACTTCATGAGGCCAAGGTGGCAGGACTGCTTGAGCCTGGGAGATTGAGACCAGCCTGGGCAACACAGCTAGACCTCATCTTTAGGAAAAAAAAAATAGTCGGATTTGGTGGCACGTGCCCGTAGTCCCAGCTACTCGAGAGGCTGAGGTGGGAGGATTGCTTGAGCCTGGGAGATTGAGGCTGCAGTGAGCTGTGATTGCCTCAGTACATTCCAGCCTGGGCAACAGAGTAAGACCCTGTTACCAAAATTAAAATGTGCAAAAGACTGAAACACTTTCTAAATAAAAATCCATGAAAGCAAAAATGCACATGAAAAAATATTCGGCATCATTAGTCGTCAGGAAAATGTAAAATAAAATCACAATGAAATACATTATGCATTAACTAGTAATGTCTAAAATTAGACCATACTCAATGAAAGAGAGGGCATGGAGCAACTGGAACTCCTCTCGATTTCTTAGTGGGGGGGATATAATAATACAACTATAACTGTGCTCCCCTGAGGAAAAGAAAATGAAAAAAAAATTAATAAAAAAATGATACAACTACTTTGGAAAGCAGCTTGGAATTTCTTATCAGGTAAAATGTACAGGTACCCTGACCCCCATCCTAGGAAGTTGCCCAAGAGAAATAAAAACATGCCTATGTAACAACTCTCCATGAATATTTATAGGTTGATTCATAAGAGCCACAACCAACCAAATGTCCAGCAGTCAACATACCTATTGGATAAACAAATTGGTATATATCCACACAGTGGAATACCATTCATCGATAAAAAGGAAAGGGCAAATGATACCAGAAATTTAGATGATTCCCAAAACACTGTGCTGAGTCAAAGAGGCCACATGTAGGAGCACAGACCAAATGATTCCACTTTTACACAACTCCAGAAGCGACAAATCTACTAGACAGTGAGAGAGCACATCGGTAGTTGCTAGGTACTGGGGTCATAAGGGAACTTTTGAGGTGACAGAAATGTTCTACATCTTGATTGTGAAGGCAGCCATGCTATCACACTGCACACTGAAATGTGCATTTGAAATGAGTGCATTTCATTGTATGTATGTATTTATTTTTAGACAGAGTCTCACTCTGAAGTTCAATGGCATGATCTCAGCTCACGACAACCTCCACCTCCGGGGTTCAAGTGATTCTCCTGCCTCAGCCTCCTGAGCAGCTGGGATTACAGGCACGCACCACCACGCCTGGCTAATTTTTGTATTTTTAGTAGAGACAGGGTTTCGCCATGTTGGCCAGGCTGGTCTGAAACTCCTGACCTCAAGTGATCCACCCGCCTTGGCCTCTCAAAGTGCTGAGATTACAGGTGTGAGCCACCACGTCTGGCCAACTGTATGTACTTACATACCTCAATAAAGTAGACTTTATTGAGGAGGGGATTGTAGTGAGCAGAGATTATGCCACTGCACTCCAGCTTGGACAACAGCGAGACTCTGTCTCAAAAAATAAAAAACAAAAAAGAAATACCTGAGACTGGGTCATGTATAAAGAAAAGAGGTTTAATAGACTCACAGTTCCACATGGCTGGGGAGGCCTCGGGAAACTTACAAGCATGGCGGAAGGTGAAGGAGAAGCAAGCACCTTCTTCACAAGGCAGCAGGACAGAGAAGAGCACAGGTGGAACTTCCAAACACTTATAAAACCATTGGATAGGCTCGGTGAGGTGGCTCACACCTGTAATCCCAGCACTTTGGGAGGCTGAGGCTTGTGGATCATGAGGACAGGAGTTCCAGACCAGCCTGGCCAAGATGGTGAAATCCTGTCTCTACTAAAAATATAAAAATTAGCTGGGTGTCATGGCAGGTGCCTATAATCCCAGCTACTTGGGAGGCTGAGGCAGGAAAATCGCTTGAAGCCAGCGGGTGGAGGTTGCAGTGATCCAAGATCGTGCCACTGCACTCCAGCCTGGGCAACAGAGCAAGACTCTGTCTCAAACAACAACAACAACAACAACAACAACAAATCATCAGATCTCGGATCTCGTGAGAAGTCACTATCATGAGGACAGCCTGGGGGAAACTGCCCCCATGATCCAATCACCTCTCCCCCTCGGCACCAGGGGATTATGATTCAAGGTGAGATTTGGGTGGGGACACAGAGTCAAGCCACATCGTGGCCACAGCGCCTGCGTGAATGATGATGCCACTGACTGTCTTGGGAGCACGGGGTTGGGGGAACTGATCTTGTGGTCATGTGGACCATCAGAAGTCACCTAGGGAGAGAATGTAAATGAAAAGGAAAAGGCTAAGAATAACATCCTGGCATACTCTAATGCTTAGAGCCCTAGCAGAAGAAGAGGAGAAGGCCACAAAAGTCTGAGGAGGAAGAGTGTCGACAGGTAAAGAAGTGGATATAGCAGGCAGTCACCTCCCAGGGGACTTCTGCTGTGATGGGGACTAGCCAAGTGGCCAGAAACCAAAGGTACCAGGCATGTGTTTTCTCAGCAAATACGATGTGTGTTAGAGATCAGGGCAGAAAGAAGGAATAAGATAGCATATCTGGGGTGTGTGGCGGGATACAAGGTCTGGGGCGGTCTAGAGCTTGTTTCTATGTTGTCGTAAACTAAGTCGCTCTGGGACTTTAATGCAAACAGTTTGCTTTGAGTTCTTTGGATCCCTGCAAAGGAAGTGCTGGCGTGCCCTGATAAGCCCAACGGCCTTGGTGCAGAGAGGTCTGGTGAGAAGCAAGGACACATGGCTGGATCTCAGAAGAGCTGCAGAGGCCTGCAGGCGGGTTTTGGACTCGGCAGTGGGCATGGAGAGGGCGCAGGGTGGTGAGGACGCGGCTGCTGCGCTGCTTTTCTTGCAGGTTATGAGCGTTGAAAAGGCCGATCTTAATAGACTCGAAGCCCGTGTTTGCACAGTGTGCTCTGCGGGCGACGGGGGCCGTCCCCTGCCACCGGCCTGAGGGCGAATGTCCCCCTCGTGAGCACCATCCCTGCGATGACATCACAGCGCTGCAGACGCTACTTTTCGCCAGGGCACTCTAGGCTAATGTAATCATACGATTACATAATTAACCCAGCTGTCTCATTAAGAAAATCAACTGGAATTCAGGGCATAATTAGTCATACGGCAATTAGCATGCTGATGAGCGACTGATGAAAAGCTGTCTAGATACCCGGCGTGCCAGGACCACCCTGGTCACGGCCAAGCGGGGCACCAACGACACACCTCTCCACTCCCCACGCAAGCACACCGAGGAGGAGTCCCCAAGTCACATCCAAGGGGCTCTCATGCTTACCGCTGTGTTGAGGGACCAGGGGAGGATGGATGGAGAAGGAAAGGCCTTGGGAATGATAGCAGCCAGCAAAAGCTGGCGGCGACAGGCCGGACGCCCATCTTATGCCTGCCTGCCTTCAGAACGCTGGTGGCCCATTCCTCAGCCTGCAAACATACAGTGTCCTACGTGGAGGGGCGGACTGGGCTCCAGGTTTGTTCACCTGCCGGAGGAAGGTGGGGACGCTGCTTCCATGCCTGGTTTCCAATTCCCCTGATGCTGGGGCCTGCGAGTAACTGGGGCAGAGCAGACAGCCTCGTCCTCCGTGGGTGCTTCAGGACCAGCTTGGGGCCGGGGCCTGCAGCTCGGGCAGCAGTCAGCGCATTATCCGCCACCCACGGGGCTCTGTTCTTCCAGGCCCAGTTCCTCTTTCTGTCCTGTTTTGTTTGGGGCTTGTGATTGCTTCTTAAGCACACGAATGGAAATGTTTTATGAAGGCAAACTGAGGATTTGTAAAGGGATCCTCCTGCGTGTCTCCTGCTATTGAAGTTACAGGGAGCTCTCTAGAGGGGCCCTGGGTACCAGGTCTTGTTTGCCAACACCAGGAGACCTGGAATACGTGGACTGGAGTCACCTTCCAGAATCAGGCTGCAACGGCCACATTTCTATCACCTTTGAGAAGGCTACCAAGTGGCGCATGGATGAACATCTCGGCATAAAAACCAGGGGCTATTTCTAATGAAATCATGAGATTTTGTCCTCTTTTTTTTTTTGAGACAGCTTGTCGCCCAGGTTGGAGTGCAGTGGCACAATCTCAGCTCATTGCAACCTCCGCCTCCCGGGTTCAAGGGATTCTCCCGCCTCAGCCTCCCGAGTAGCTGAGATTATAGGCATGCACAACCATGCCCAGCTGATTTTTCTATTTTTAGTAGAGACGGGGTTGCACCATGTTGGTCAGGCTGATCTTGAACTCCTGACCTCTGGTGATCCGACTGCCTTGGCTTCCCAAAGGCTTAGCATTACAGGCGTGAGTCCCCTCACCCAGCTGATTTTGTCACCTTTTTTCCCCCCAGGAGTCTTAATATGGGATCCTTGAGTGAGGGGCAGGCAGCGGAGAAAGAAGTATGAAAGAAAGTGTTTTCTAATTTTAACCTGTAACGTGTCCTCACTTCACAGGCACCAGGAACCAGATTGCTATTTTATTCTCCTGGAGGAGCATTAAAAGCAGTTCTCAAAAATGATGACATTCCACTTTATTTCGAGATTCTCAGATGCTAGGCCGACGAGGATAGTCACCAGGAGAGACGGTTTTCCTACATCCAAAATGAAATCTCCCCTGGGAGTGGGGGACCTCGGATCATGGGCATTTGGGAGCAGCCTCTGAAAATGGAATGGCCTACAAATGCACTCTTTCCAGCCAGTTCTCTTTTAGGACTTCCAAAATACCTACATCTACTTTTGACAAAGGCAGGCCAGTGAACCTATGGAAATAAAGGGAGGCAAGTCAGTCACGAAGCAGCGACTTCTTGCAGTGTTTCATGAGTCAATGAATATTTTATATCACTGGTAATGTGCTTCCTAAGATTTAAATCTTAAAATAAACCCTTCCAGGCACTGCCTTTATGTTTGAAGGGTTTGTGTCTGTAGGAACTAAACTGCATCTTAGCAAGCAGTAAAATGCGTTTCTAATAGCAGGGTCACAGACAGAGGCAAGGACAACTGGGGAAGAGATGTTCCCAGGGAACTTCGCAACCAAAGCAGAGAAGTTCTGCAGTACCTCGTCTTTCTCTTCTACCTAGGAACTCTCTAAAACACACCATTACTAGGCTGGGTGCAGTGGCTCAGGCCTGTATAATCCCAGCACTTCGGGAGGCTGAGGCAAGACAATTGCTTTAGCCTAGGACTGTGAGACCAGCCTGGGCCACAGAGTGAGACCCCATCTCTACAAAAAAATTTAAAAATTAGCCGGGTGTCGCGGTATGTGCCTGTAGCCTCCACTGCTCAGGAGGCTGACGCAGGAGGATTGCTGGAGTCAGGAGGCTGTTAAGTGCGCTATGTTTGGACCAGCGCACTCCAGGTTGGGCAACAGAGACCCTGTTGCTAAAAAATAAAAAACAAAAAGCCCCAAAACCATTACTAAGATGCTTCTGGAACAGAAAAGTCACGGTTGTGTTTTAGACTTATAAGCATCCTACAGCTACTTGGCTAAGTTCTTATCCATTAATAAGGCCTATTCAGAAACTAAGATTGCAAGTTGAATATTTTACTAATTTATGCTCCCTGCCATTGCAGAAATAAATACATGCTTATTGTAAAAAAAAAAAAAGGCATCAAGAAGAAAGAGTAGGTCACCCATGCAAGGTTAATCACTGGCGGGTTATGCAGACTGTCATAATTTTGCTCAGAACTCAGTAAAATTCCAGCTATGCAAGAGTTTGTTAGAAGTGGTCATTCCAGAATATTCCCAGCTATCTGAGAGAAAGACATTTATTTCTTGTTTCATTACAGTAAGGGACAGAGGCTGCCTATTTTACTTGTTTAGTGTTTTGTTTTTTAAGAGATGGGGGTCTTGCTATGTTGCCTAGGCTGGTCTTGAACTAGAGACAGAAGCTGCATATTTTACTTGCCTTTTTTTTTTTTTTTTTTAAAGAGATAGGGGCCTTGCTATGTTGCCCAGGCTGGTCTTGAACTCTTGGCCTCAAATACTTCTCCTGCCTCCACCTCCCAAAGAACTGTGATTACAGGAGTGAGCCACTGCACCTGGCCTCCCAGAGTCGTTATTCCCGCCCCTCTAACTATTGCGGCGTCTCCATCTGGCTGCTACAGGGCTTGGTTGCTCCTGGGTCCTTCTCTGCTCATTAAGCTCTGTTGAGCCGACATTCCCCCCTCCTGCTGCTCTCCTTCCTGTCCCAGCTCCTCTCTGCTGCTGTTTTCTCTGGTCAGAAAACTGCCTCGTGAGGCTTCTCCGGGCCTCAGTGGGTGACACCTTAGCTGCCGCTGCTCCTGCTCGATTCACCTTATTCTACACTCTCATTGCCCAGTGGGCTTTGCTTCCTGCACCTAGAATTCAGTTGTTATTTATGCAATTATGTCTTCTCTTTTTTTGGAGACAGGATCCCACTCTGTCACCCTGGCTGAAGTGCAGTGGCATGGTCTTGGCTCACGGCAGCCTTGACCTCCTGGGCTCAGGTGATCCTCCCACGGCAGTTTCCTGAGCAGCTGGGACCACAGGCTACGCAATTTTGGTATGTTTTGTAGAGTCAGGGTTTTGCCGTGTTGCCCAGGCTGGTCTTGAACCCCTGGGCTCAAGTAATTCAGTTGCCTCAGTCTCCCAAAGTCCTGGGATTACAGGCGTGAGCCACTGCACCTGGTCACAATTACTTTTTAATGCCCATATTATTCCCACCAGGCTCTATATTCCAAGGGCAGGAACTGATCTGGCTGTTGTATTCCTGGGGCTCAGCCTGCTCCTGACGCGCTGGGGGTATGGTGGGAGGATGAGGGGTGCTGGGGTCTCAGGCACTGACTCAAGTAATACCCAGGGACATGAGAGTCTGATAATACTCACGAAACTGACTAAGGCACGAGAAGCAATCTGGTGGCAAATGAAAAGAACAGAAACCTCAAGGTCTGAACTATCAAACCTGCTCAGAGGGTGAATCAGGACCATGAAGGTTCAATGCTATTATATTGCTAAATGCTTATTTGGTGTCTTTATTTTTTTTAGTAGAGACGGGGTTTCCCCATGTTGGCCAGGCTAGTCTCAAACTCCTGACCTCAGGTGATCTGCCCGCCTTGGCCTCCCAAAGTGCTAGAGTTACAGGGGTGAGCCACCGCACCTGGCCTTGGTGTCTTTAATATGAAGGAGATTTCAGAAGGTGGAAGACGAAGAAGAGGAAGGAGCTAGAACACTGAAGGGGAAGTGGGCACATGGAGGGGTGGGGGAAGAGTGGGGGTGGAGGGAGACCCTACCTTGGGTGCTGGGCGATGATGTGGGATGAGCTGTGGTGAAGGGAGATCCTACCCTCGGTGCTGGGCTTGGAGTGCCAGTGTGACATCTGGTAAACCAAACACGGATCCCGGCTACCAAGGGCCGGCCCCAAAGCTGAAGGTCTCAGAAGCGTGTGTGCTGGTTTGGGCAACCCCCGATGTTAAGTGCTGTATAAATGTCTGTGCAGGCATGTAAATCTTTATAGAGTGACACCAAAGTAAAATGAGCATTCCGAGAGCTATTAAACTGCTACAACTCAATAAAAGATACATGCTGTTCTCCTGCAGTTGACTTGCCTTAGTGCTCTGCAGTGCTCGTCCTCACTGGGAAGCTTCAATCTCGGGAGGGTGGTTCAGTGGGAACAGTTAGAGCCTGAGTCCAGAAAAAACACTCAGAGTGTTTTGAAGAAATAATTTGATTCATTCATTTCTGCATTTGTTTAGCAAATATTTATGGAGTTTCTGCCACATGGCAGGCACTGGGGTAGACACAAAGGAAGTAATTAGGGACAAAACTGCACTGAACCGGTCTCTGCCAAACAGTTACCAAGGAATAATGATAGAGCGGAGGGTAGGGTCCCAGGGCAGGGTGTGTGTGCACGGGGAGGGTCCCCTAAACCAGCTGGGGAGGCTGGGAAGGCCTCTGTCAGGAAGTGACATCTCAGCAGGTTAACCCAGAGGGGCTGGTGGAGATTAGCCAGGAAGAGTCTGGCCGCCCTGTAAGTGCTTAGACTCACATCAACATGAACTGCAGTGTAGGGCAGGAGGTGGGGTAGAGGGAAGTGGCTGGAATAGAGACACGTCCTAGAGGTCAGATGGCCAGAGGTGGTGACAAAATGCTCAGAACACAGGCCAGGCGTGGTGGTTCACGCTCAGCATTTTGGGAGGTTGAGGTGGGCGGATCATCTGAGGTCAGGAGTTCGAGACCAGCCTGGCTAACATGGTGAAAACCTGTCTCTATCAAAAATACAAAAATCAGCCAGGCGTGGCGGTGCGTGCCTGTAATCCCAGCTACTTGGGAGGCTGAGGCAGGAGAATCACTTGAACCGGGAGGTGGAGGTTGCAGTGTACTGAGATTACACCACTGCACTCCAGCCTGGGCGACAAAGCGAGGCCCCATCTCAAGAAAAACAAAAAGATCAGAACATGAGCAGCAAGGTGGGAGGTGATGCCGTCTGCCAAAAGAAGAAATGCAGTAAGAAGACAGCTTCTGCCGGACACACTGGGTGGGTACAGGGTGCCCGCCAGCCATCCTATCGGGAAAGTCCAGGCGGCACTTGGATGTGCAGGTTGGCACTCAGGAGACCTGGACCAGGGACAATGCTCTAAGAGTCACCAGTGCAACGCTTGGTAAACCCTGGGGCTGAGGACTCAGGGGGAGTGTCAGGGATTTGGGTCAACTGACTCCTTCAGTGATTCACGACTTCCCACCTGTTGCGTGCCAGGTGCTGGGCAGAGAGCCACAATGCAAAGCCCTGTGCTCACAGAGCTGTCTCTCTAATGAGACCCAGAGGTAAGCAAGAAGGAAATGCACAAATAAATAAAACTTCAGGAAGGGGCAGCGGTGGGAGCTGGTTCGGTCAAGGTCTGTCACTCTCAGGCTGGGTGGGACTTGGGCTCTGCTGCTCCTGGGCCAGCTTGGCGGCTCTCCCTGTGCTCCAGGAGCGGGGCTGCACGGCACATAGCTGAAATGCCTGTTGCATTATTCCCGAGGGCTGCCTCCCTTTTTCTGTGACAGTGTGAGTTGCTGTATCTTGCAACTAGCAGAATTTACCACATCCTACAAATGTTTCTGGATGCCACTGGATTATGGCCTGAAGTATGCAGACAGTTAAGGCACCCCAACTCCCCGCAACTGAGTGCCTGTCAGTAAACGCATCATCGCTATTGACCAGGCCCTTCCTGTAAGCCTCAGCCACAGAATGACTGCCTCTGAGCAATAATCAGACTTCAAAACACAGGGAGAGTGCTCCGAGCTCCATTCCTGCTTTGCAAGTAACTTGTTAGACCTGGCAGATCACAGCATTTGTAAGAAATACCTGGGAGGCAGTGGGTGAAAGTGATCTACGTGGAATGTACATGTATTCTGATTGACTTGTAGTATTACAGTAAATATCAAACATTCTTTACTCCCACCATTCATCAATTTAAACTGCACATTTCAATTCCCTGGCCAGAAATAAAAATTGTGAAGAATACCACCAATATAGGAAAATGCTTAGAGTAATAATAAGAATCATAATATTAAGCGAGAAAGGCAGAATATGAATATATACACATGCTATGATCAAAATTCTATAAAATCTGTACGTGTACATGGACAAGGTCTACTCAGATAAAGAGGAGCGCTGATGAAAAGAACGGTCTCTTGTTTTTCTCTGGGAAATTAACACAGAATATAACTGCAGAGAGAGAAACCTAGGAACATTCTAAAGTGGCTGCCCAGTTGAAAAATTTCACTAGGGAAAAACCAACATGCAAATTCGACTTTTTGAAAAGAGATTACAGGTTATTTAGAAAACAGCAGTGAGGCCAGGCACTGTGGCTCATGCCTGTAATCCCAGCACTTTGGAGGGCCAAGGCCGGCGGATCACTTGAGGCCAGGAGTTCGAGACCAATCTGGCCAACACGGTGAAACCCCATCTCTCTAAAAGGCAAAAATTAGCTGGTTGTGGTAGCAGGCACCTGCAATCCCTGCTATGTGGGAGACTGAGGCAGGAGAACCTCTTGAACCCGGGAGGCGGAGGCTGTAGTGAGGGGAGACTGCGCCACTGCACTCCAGCCTGTGTGACGGCAAGCAAACAAAAGAGATAACAGATTATTTCGAAAACAGCTGCTGAAGAGTCTTTGGGTCTCTGGCAAAAATGAAGTGGGTCAGTCTTCTTTTGACTAAGTCACCAACTGGACAAAGTTCTCAGCTGGAAAACACTCACTTTTGGGATCCTGCTCCCAGAAGTGGTAGCAAGAACTTCTGGAAATAGGCTGGAGCAGAACCTTCCTGAGCCTGAGGAAGCAACAAAAAGTCAAAGAATGAAGTCTTTCGCAACACAAAATAAGATTTCTCAAAGCCCAGGTCATGCTTTTCCTGTAAATTCTTTATGCCTGCGTCAGTATGGACATGACATAGTCCAGACAGAAAATCCTCAGCCACTACCTTACGCACAAGAAAATGCCAGTGATACCCACCAGGCTGCTGCTGCCTCAGGGTCAGTGTGCTCTTGAGGCGGAGAACAGGGTGTGCAGGCAGAAAACTGAAGGCCGATTCACCCTGACTTCCTTGAAATACATGGAAAGAAAAGCCCCACTTTCCATGCCTAAGTAACAAAAGGACCAGAGTCTACTTCCTTTGCAAATCTCCATGCTTTTCTGCCCTGCAGATGGGAAATTGAAAGTACCTCTGATTGGTTGCTTTCTACAACCAATCAGATGTTTGCATAGGAGGGTAACTTTGTAACTTCAGTCTCTGATTGGCTGCAACCACTCAGACTGACTGCAGAGCCAAGCTTCACTGCACAGAAGTGCAACTTTGTAACTTAACTTTAGCCTCTGATTGGTTACTTTCCACAACCAATCAAGATGTTTGCTAGGAGTGTGACCTTTGTAACTTCCCTTCAGCCTCTGGCTGGTTGCTTTCTACAACCAATCGGACTGATTGGAGGCCACCACTTTATTCACATGGGGTAAACACCGATGGGCCAATGGGAAACCTCTAGGGGTGACAAGATTCTGTATCTGTGCCCTTGAGCAGGTGCTCAGCCCACTCCCAACCTGTGGAGTGTACTTTCATTTTCAGTAATCTCTGTTTTGTTGCTTCATTCTTTCCTTGCTTTGTGCGTTTTGTCCAATTCCTTGTTCAAAACACCAAGAACCTGGACACCCTCCAGCGGTAACACTCTGATCCATTTTATTGTGAAGGAGCTTCTTCATGAGGCTTGATCAGATTCTTCAGGGAACTCCTAGTCAGATACAAACTCCCACAGAAAACCAAAGGCTAGAATTTGGAACTAATAATTAGACAAGCTCCCAAGACAGTAAAAGTTGAGAACAAAGCAAACCATTCTCTGCGGTTAGGCTGTTCCCCAACCCTGTTCCATCTGTTTCATTTTACAGATGACAGCACTGAAGTCCAGAGAGGAAAAGGAATGTCACCAAGAACTCATAACAAGTCCAGAAAAGGAGAATCTGGGTCTCCCCACTCCCTGTCCCAACTGCTTTCTGTTGTCCCAGTGCGACCGCTTTTAATCCCAGTTCCAAAAGGGGACAGCAAAGCCCATGGTGGACCTGAATCAGAACCCAAGTACAGGTACAAAGGAGACCTGTGTCTGCCTCACTCTGTTAATGTAGCTCTGATGACGTCAATGATATTCAGAGAATTCCTAACAAGGGCAAGTGCACAACTGTAATTGGTGGGGAGGGGAGGGTGGTAGTAACTCGGATTCCTTGCTTGGTGGAGAAGAACATCAAATAACTTTCCTAATTTTCTGATCAGCATCTCCCTAGGGCTGAGCTGGGCCCCACGTGGTTATATCCATCACTTTACTGAGATTCTAAGGCAATCGAGGACCCACAAACAGGACCAGAGAGCTCAAGGCATTCTACATGCATTTTCACTTTTCCGGAATAGAGAATCGGAAGCCATCATCTCTCAGAATGCCTCACAAACATTATTTAAATTTTAATTCTTCAATCCCTTCAAAAGAAGAAACAGGGCTGGTGCAGTGGCTCCTACCTATAATCCCACAGCACTTTAGGAGGCTGAAGTGGGAAGATCGCTTGAGCCCAGGAGTTGGAGACCAGCCTGGACAACACAATGAGACCTCATCTGTACAAAAAATACAACTATTAGCTGAGTGTGGTGGCATGCACCTCCCAGCTTCCTGGGAGGTTGATGTGGGAGGATCGCTTGAGCCCGGGAGGTACAGGTTGCCATGAGTGGAGATTACACCACTGCGCTCCAGCCTGGGCAACAGAGCGAGACACTGTCTCAAAAATGAATAAATAAGTAAACTTAGGAAAAAAATAAAAGAAACAACCGAAATACTTGGTTGCAGCTGCAGGGATTATCAGTTACCCTCTGCCCATAACCCTTAAGTGAAGGACTTTTCAGGGGCCACTGATCTTGGATGACCTGGCAGGGGAGTGGGACACTCCAGGTGTCTTGGTAGGGCCATTCCTGAAGTCCTAAAGGTGGCATTGGACAGTACAAGGGACTTCTGCACAGCACACATGCATTGGATCTGTATCTCCTCTGTGGTATGTGCAGTGTTTTATGCTGTAGCCCCAGAGATTTGGGTCCCTGCTTTTATGAAATCATCCCCTAGAGATTACGTGAGTCCTTCAACAAGTGCATCAAATTTCCTTCCATATCCAAAGACTCGGTCTTGGAGAATTCACATGTGAAGCACTCCCTGGTTTCCTGGGGGAGGTTGTGACTAATGGTATTATTTATTTTCCTCAGGAAAGCCAATAAAAATGAGCCCAAAACCCATCAACTCACCAGACACAAAGCCCCCCACTGGGGGGCCATCAGTGCCGGGGCTTACCTGGGACGTCAATCAATCTTTTGTAGACATTCAAGAAAGCTGCTTCAGCTTCCTTGCTTCTTTTACTCAGTGCATCAATCTGAATGGGAAGGAAAGAAAGAAAAGAAAAACAAAGAGCTCAACATCTGTCAAGAGGCAATTTAAAAAGCATTACACATCTAGTGAATTCCTGTATCAAGGAGAAGTCTGATTAGTCCGAGTACATGTTTGACAACTGGGCTTCAACCTCTTAGAGGAAATCCTTGCAAACACAAAAGGGCCCAGTTCGTGAAGGTAAACGAGGGAGGAGCAGAGATCTGGGAGTATAGAGCCATTCACTATGCAGCACAGAACACTGGGTGGGTCTTTCATAGAGAAGAATGGTCTGGCGTGCCCTTCCTGGTCTTTTTCCTTCTGCAAGCACTGACTAAGGGCTAGCCATGTGCTAGACACTGCTGAGGGTCAGGGGTGGGCAGGAAGAGACGGTTCCTACTCCCAGGAGCTCAGGGTCTAGAAGGGAAACAAGTATGTAATTAACAAGTAATTAAATCCCCGGGGACAGGGGGAAGGTAACCTCAGGAAGGAAAGTTGTGACCTTGGAGCAGAGTCTTACAAAGCATTTCACTCAGGTGGACCGGTAAGACACCGCATATAAATGGAAAAACACATTCAAATGCCCGGAGCAAAGAATTTCATAAAATTCTTATTTTATTTTTTGGAGATGGGGTCTCATGCTGACGCCCAGGCTGGAGTGCAGTGGCGTGATGTCGGCTCACTGCAACCTCTGCCTCCCAGGTTCAAGAGATAGCTGGAACGTCTGCCTCCCGAGTATCTGGGATTGCAGGTGCCCGCCACCTGTAATCACGCATGGCTAATTTTTGTATTTTTAGTAGAGATGAGGTTTCACCATGTTGCCCAGGCTGGTCTCGAACTCCCGACTTCAGGTAATCCACCCGCTTCAGCCTCCCAAAGTGCTGGGATTACAGGCGAGAGCCACTGTGCCCGGCCTACATGTTCTGTTTTAAGACACTTATTCACATGTCAGCTTGGGCTCCATTCCTGAAGTCCAGATTAAGAGCCCACCAATGGGGCTACAACACACCATGGGGCATGGGGACCTTCGAGAGTCTGCCGGGTGGGAATGCAGATACATATGCGGGAGCTGCGGGTGACACAGCTGGACAAGCAAGTGGGGTTAGATCATGAGGGGCACAAGGGCGTGTGGTACTGGGTGACCCTTATCACCTGGGCAGCAGTCAGGGTGGAAGGGACACAGGAGGGGCGGGGAGGAAGGACTACTCAGACGTCATTGCTCTCATCCGAGTGAGATTCGCTGGGCAGTGGCTGCGGGTGTGGAGGAGGAGGCGAGCGCTGGAGAGCTCGGCAGCACACACAGTTGACGTGAGGCCCAGAACAAGGCGAACCGAGGACGGTGCCCGGGATTCCAGTTTAGGCAACTGGCGAGGTTTTGCGACGGTGGCCAGGGTTGGTTCGTTTTGTGAACTGACTAGCTGAGCCAGTTTTCTCCATGTAGATGTCTATTCATCGACTATGCCGGACGCACATGCAAGGAGCCTGACATGGTTCGACCAACTCGTTAGAATATTTAGCTTACCTACACACTTGCTCAGACAACAGATCACGCTTTACAGCTGAAGCACGCAAGACTGCACACGCACCGATTTCACCCTGGCTCAGGCACAGGACGCTAAATTATGTATTCCTTCTGTCCCCTCCTTGAACTATGCTGTCTCCAATGTTATTTTTAAGAGGCAAAGGATGTGGTTTAATTACAGGGCCTCTCACCTGAACCACCTGGCAGTTCCAGGGCTGACAGAGGTCCCCTGACTAGGGATGTGGGATGTTCAGGACTAGGGGATGAGGGCTAGTGGGAGCTGGGCCTAGAAAATCAAACACACAGCAGAGTAGGGCAGTGCAAGCATCTTCAACTTCTAACAAGCTGTGCACCAGGATTCCAATTTGAAGTCAGCTGTCTGAACTCAGACACATTCCACCACCACCCCCTCTGCTGCCCCCACCTCCACCACGGCCCAGTAAGATAAGGCTGTGATTCTGGGCCAGATGTGGTGGCTTACGCATGTAATCCCAGCACTTAGGGAGGCCGAGGTGGACAGATCACAAGGTCAGGAGTTCGAGACCAGCCTGGCCAACACGGTGAAACCCCTTGTCTACTAAAACTGCAAAAATTAGCTGGGTGTGTCGTGGCGTGCACCTGTGATCCCAGCTACTCAGGAGGCTGAGATAGGAGAATTGCTTGAACCTGGGAGGCGGAGGTTGCAGTGAGCCAAGATCATGCCACTGCATTCCAGCCTGGGCAACAGACTGAGACTCTGTCTCAAAATAAAAAAAGTTGCATGAAATGCTGACATACCAGCAAACAAGAGAGAGATGCATCATACATTAGAGTGGTCTCAGACTAGGGGTGGGCAGGGAGGAGGGCTCGTGGATGCCAACTGAAGGGTGTGAGATTTCCTTTTGGGGTGATAAAAATGTTTTATAGCCAGGCACGGTGGCTCATGCCCGTAATCCCAGCACGTTGGGAGACGAGGTGGGCGGATCACCTGAGGTTGAGAGTTCAAGACCAGCCTGACCAACATGGAGAAACCCCATCTCTACTAAAAATACAAAATTAGCCGGGCATGGTGGCACGTGCCTGTAATCCCAGCTACTGGGGAGGCTGAGGCAGAAGAATCGTTTGAACCTGGGAGGCGGAGGCTGCAGTGAGTGGAGATCGTGCCATTGCACTCCAGCCTGGGGCAACAAGAGTGAAACTCCATCTCAAATAAAAAAAAAAAGGGGCTGAGCGCGGTGGTGCACGCCTGTAATCCCAGCACTTTGGGAGGCTGAGGCAGGTGGATCATGAGGTCAGGAGTTCAAGACCAGCCTGGCCAACATGGTGAAACCCCGTCTCTATAAAAAAAATAATTTAAAAAAATGTTTTACAATGGTCTGTGGTGACAGCTGTGCAACTCGGTGAATATCCTAAAAGTGAATGGACTGCAGACTTTAAATGGGTGAATTACATGGTATGTGAATTACATTTCAATCAAGTTGCTTAAAACACGTGTGTGTATGTACGTCTTCGAAATCAACCTGTATGTAACATTGTGCGTTGTGCTTTCTTTCACTGTCGATCATGTATCTTTCTCAATATCTATTACAAATTTTGTGAACTGTCGAAATGGTACTGTTTCAATTGTACCTAAGCACATATATTATATGTCTGGAGTAAGAAACGGATTTGGAGTTACTTCTCCAGATGAACTGGAACACTTCCTGGGGGCTCTTCTAAGAGAGGCAGGTGGGTAGCAGGGTCTGTCCAGAAAGCTGGGCAGACGCCCTGGCTGCTGTCCATACTGCTTGACGGCCACACAGGGGTATTTCTTCCTGGCTTAGGATCTGCCTAGGGAGGGCCCCTCACTTCCCAGGGATTCCAATGGTGGGTGATGGGTGGCTGTGTCTCCCAGAGGCAAGGGCTGGGATCTGGAAGGATCCTGAACTCTGTCCTTCTGCCTCGGTTATTCCCAGGGAGGTGATCAAGATAAGGAAAGGTCATTAGCATGGGCCCTCGTCCAATAGGTTCCGATAAGAAGGAGATGCCTGGACACAGAGACAGACACGAAGACAGGCGGGATGTCACAGAGAGATGAGGAGAGACTGGGCTGACGATCTGTAAGATGAAGATGATCAGGAAACCACCAGAATCTGGGACAGGGACACAGCAGAGTCTCCCCTACATCCCTCAGAAGGAACCAGCCCCGTGGACACCAGGATCTTGGACTTCTGCCCTCCTGAAACCCGAGAGAATAAACTTCTGATGTTTAAGCCACTTGATGAGTGGCACTTGGTTCCAGCAGTGCTGGGAAAGTGATACAGGTGTGGCATAAGTTACTAAGAAATTCTTTTAGGCAGATAAGGAGGAAAAGTTTTTGTTTCTTTTAAAGCTGCTCCAAAAGCATTTCTTCTAAAGCCTGGCTCTTAAAGCCCAGTCAGCAACCTTAACATGCAAACACCGGCCGTTAAAAACTGGGTCCACCCTGCCTGGTAATTCCCACCACTGTCCTCTCGCTCTTGCCCCTGCAGGTCCCTGGCAACATGGCTGCCCCCACATATATCTACATGTGTACAACACTAGGACGCCCTGCATCTGCAGATTAAAAGGAGAGGGTGGGAGGGCCAGTTTTTTTGTGGGCTACATAAATAACATACCTGGTCAAACCAATCCCCTAAGCCCTATGCAATTCAGACACCGACTTCTCCAGCCTTTACATATACCTGGCTGCTTTCCACTCCACGTGGGGATCTCAGTTTTCAGATTTGGAGCCCCCTTCCCTCTGTC
>PVKP010007793.1:0-75480 GCA_004027715.1 Plecturocebus donacophilus
ACACACACACACACACACACACACACACACACACACACACACACACACGTACATAAGCACACCATAGACACACATACACACATGCACCCACACACACACACACGCCAGCTACAACTAGGCTCCAAACTATAACTATGTGAGGAGAACCACTCAGTCCTATAGATTACGAGGAAGGCTGTGGGGCTCAGTCACCCAGCAAACTCCCTGGAAGAGAAGTGCATTCAAGCCCCAATCCAGGTTTTATTCTTCACCAGGTTTTACCCTTCACCGCTTCTCCTAACACTTCAAAGGAAGTATTTTTGTACAGCCCAGGGAGGAGTGTAAACTGGCCAGCTGCTTCCAAAGCAGAGAAGTTAACCCTAAAAGGGCCACTGGGCTGGCAGGGCAGGGGGAAGGCAAACAAGGTCGTGGGGAGTTGGGCATTTGAGTCCCCACAGTTCGGCAGGCCTGCCCTTTCAGCCCACACCAAGGGCACGGCTCTTAAACCACTACAGAAAGGCAGGACTTCAGTTCCTCTAAGCACGCAAACAGCTAGTTATAAATACCCTCCCAGGCTAGAGGTTCAAAGGATCCAGCAGTTAGCACTTCAATGGAAACTCCAGCTAACAGAACAGGCCTCTTTAGCACTGCTCACTGTTCAGTCCAGGCAAAGAACTGAAGAACCCAAAAGCTACCACCACAAAACCTGTCCCCAAAAGTCCAACTTGGCTTGGTGGCCAGGGACAGCACACCCTCAGCAGTGTTCTAATGACTGAGCCTGTTCTAAACAGTGCTCTGTGGAGGGGGCCTCCCCTCCCTGTGTACTCTGAATGGCAGGCCAGGAGATCTTTTCCAAGGGGCAGCTGAGGGAAGATAAAGACCCTAGGCTCTTTTGGCCTTCTTAAAAGCTTTTTTTCTTTTTAAAGAGGTGGGGGTCTCACTATTGCCCAGGCTGGATTCAAACTCCTGGGCTCAAGGGGTCCTTCCACATCAGCCTTATGGGTAGCTGGGATTACAGGCACTCAGCTATAAGAGCTTTCATATACCCTTCAAATTCGTCACCCTACAGAGAGTGTAAGTTACCCAAATTTAGATTCAACATTCTTCAGTTACCTTGTTGAAATGGGGGGAATCCTTCCTAGTAAGATTAAGTGGACATTACACAGGACACTCCCCAGCTCACCAGTGATGCAGCAAACTTCTGTGCACAGATGGCTGACAACATAGCCACCTGGGGAGTTGGCAGTTAGATCAGAATGGGCTTCTTTCAAGAGCACACTACCTAGGTGTCTTTTGTGTGTTTTTTTCCCCCCAACCACTCCATCACAAAGGACATGGACTCTACTAGAAGCCCTGGCAGTAGGCAGGCCTTAGTTTCCTGTGGGAATGCCAAGTGATGACCTGGAAGCATTCAGGTGGGGCTGAGCTCCTGCCACCTGGCCGACACTTCTAGGCAATCACACAGTGGCAGGCAAATGAGTGTTCTCCCCATCCACTGGCAAGGGCATCCTATAATTTACTGACACTGAAAAGTATGCTATAAATAGTTGATGTTTTTAATGTTGTTGGGTCTCCAGAATAGAGAGGGCCTGACAGCTGTGTGGGGCCAGGGCTCTAGGCATCTAAAGGCTACAATTTGGAAATCCTAGGCGGTATAGTCAAAGCATCTTCAAAGAAAGGAACTCCAAGAGCATCACACTCCATTTAAAAAGACTACGGTAAGGAGAGAAAGCCTGTCAAGACTATCAATCAGGACTTACAGACCACAATTTAGCAGAAGAGTGAACAGCACTGAGGGTCTCTTTGTGGGAAGCTCGACAATTCAAAAGCAAAGGGGACAGAGGCCAGAATAACCCCTAAACCCCAAGCTGCCATTTCTACCAAAGACACAACAGGATGCTCCTGATTAAATAAACACAAGATGATTAAGAGGATGCCTTTAGACATTCAACAAATTTTTTTTTAACCTTCACTCTGCTAAGTGCTGAAAATGCAAAGAACAAAACAGATGAGCTTTTTTGACACAAGTTTTGGTGCAGAAGGGCAACAAAGAGTAAACAATTTCCAAAAGTGAAGAGGATATCTAATAATTTTAAATCTAATTATACTACAGGTTGGCATGAGACTAAGAACCTAAAATGAGTTATACTCCAGTGACTGAGTTACTTCTAGGCTCTTCAGACAGCAATTACATTTAAAAAATAAAAATCTCAGCCAGGTATGTAGGCTCATGCCTATAATCCCGGCACTTTGGGAGGCTGACGCTGAGGCTAATCCCTTGAGTCCAAGAGTTCAAGACCGACCTGGGCAACCTAGTGAGACCTCGCCTCTACAAAAAAAAATACACAAAACCAGACACAGTGGCACCTGCCTGTAGTCACAGCTACTAGGGAGGGCAAGATGGAAGAACTGCTTGAATCCAGGAGGTGGAGGCTGCAGTGAGCCATGATCACACCACTGTACTCCAGCCTGGGCAACAAAACAAGACCCTGTCTCCAAAAAATTTAATTTAATTTAGTTTAATTTAAAAAAATAAAAATCTCTACATTCATTTATTCTTTTGAAATAACCCTCCCAACTAGGTTTCCTACAACTAAAAAGTATGAAGGAAGGGAGGAAAAGTGGTGAAGAAACTTAGACCTTGAGCACTTACTAACTCTAATATAAATGCTTAAGTCAAAAGAAGACATAGAGTTAGCACTGGATGCATGGGGTGGGGTGGGGTAGGGGGGTGGTGCCCATGCACGTGTGTCAGTGGTCAGACCTATTCAGGCAAAATTAAAGATAAATATCTAAAAGTTGCTACTGAAATTTTACAGGCTGATTTTTAGCCTTTTAATCTTTTTCAGAAATCATTAAAATTGTTTGGTGGGGCAAACATTAGAATGAATTCTATCTATAATATTACGAGTAGTCCAAGATGTTCCACTTTGTCCCTCCAAAACTAAAGCAAGTCCAGAAGATTCCAAGATTATGAAGGACTTCAAAACCATCTCATATAAAGAACAAAAAGAACTGGGGGTTCTCAGCTAGGAAAAAACAATTTTACTGGTTTTACTGGTGGCTCGGGGGAGAGTGACAAGGTAACAACCTTCAAAAATCTGGAGGGCCATCACGTCTTAATGGCTCTGTGTTATGGGCAGAGTTCTGTCTCTCAAAAATTGATATGTTAAGGTCCTAACCCCCAGTACCTCAAAATATGACTATCCGAAGATAGGGTCTTTAAAGAGGTGACCAAGTTAAAGCAAGGTCATATAGGTGGGACCTAATACAATATGACTGGTGTACTTAAAAGAAAAAATTTGGACACAGTTACAGATGGCAGGCCACATGAAAACATAAAAAAACCATCACTTTATAAACCAAGGAGAGAGGCCTCACAAGAAATCAACCTTACCATCACCTTGATCCTGGACTTCCAGCCTCCAGAATCATGAGAAAATATGTCTGTCATTTAAGCCACCTAGCCAGTGGTACTTTGTTATGGCAACCAAAGGACACTTAATATACTCTAGAAAGCAGAACCAGAACCAAGGAGCAGAAGTTTGGTTCAGTGAAAGGAAGAACAATTTCTGATAATGAGCATCTACAAAGAGAATGCCTCCCCTTTGGGTTGGGGGATGGGTCCTGAACTGAGGCTGAGCCCTACCCTTAATGCCCAGCAGAGCCTGGGGCCTCATCGAAAGCTACTGAGGCAAATGGCTGCATGTCCCAGGCTAGACAGAGCCCAGCTGCCAACAATATCCATCAGGTAGGTCAACCCTAATTTTTTTTTTTTTGAGACGGAGTTTGACTCTTGTTGCCCAAGCTCTAGTGTGATGGTGGGATCTCAGCTCAGTGCAACCTCCGCATCCTGGGTTTAAGCAATTCACCTGCGTCAGCCTCCCAAGTAGCTGGGATTATAGGCATGTGCCACCATACCTGGCTATTTCTGTATTTTTATAGAGACTCAATTTCACCATGTTGGTCAGGCTGGTCTTGAACTCCTGACTTCAAGTGATCCGCTCACCTGGGCCTCTCAAAGTGCTGGGATTACAGGCATAAGCCACCACGCCTGGCTTCCAATTTTTAAAGTTTTTTTTTTAAAAAAAAAAAAAGCTCTAAGTCAATAGTCTGTGAAATACAACACATAGCTGGAGAAGAATTTAAACTCCTCATCTCAGTTTCCTCTTAGCACCTCAATGGGGGGATATCTCAGCCTTGCTCATGTCACACACATAGCTCCTATGGTCAACTAGAGTCAGCAGAGTCTATTTACTCTTCCCTGCACTAACCAAGGTAAACTAACCTGGAAAATGCATATCTATTCAACTCAACCCAGCACCTCCGAGGCACCAGATCTCCAAACCCAGACAGCCAAACTCAAGACCTAATGGTCGTGGAGGGCGGCTACCCCCAAATCCAAGATGCCAACCCAGCAGAGGGGGCCTGCAGATCAGCCAGAGGGAGTTCCCCTTCTAGAAGAAATCAAATGTTCCCCAGTACTTTGGGTCTTTTGAGAAAAAGGAATTCTGGGATCAAATACATTTGGGAAGTACCAGAGGGAGTTCTTATCATGCATTTCATCCAACTCGAAAATGTCTAACTTCATGGGGAGTCTAAGATTTAGATTTTTACACATAGTACACCTGTTACACACAGAGGCGGAGTGAACAAAGAGGCATTTAGGACTGCAGGGGTCGGGGGGACTCCTCTATCTTAATCTGTCTGCCATCACAGTCCCCACAGCTTGGTAAGTAAAGTCACAATAAAGGTTGTCCCTGCTTCCTGCAGTCCGCCCCCTGCCTCCAAGACAGGCTACAAAATGCCTCCAAGACAGGCTGCTTGGAGCTGGACTCACTTTGATATGATTTCATACCCACTTGGATGGTGGTACTGTTTAACTCCTTCATGAATTTTCCCATTCCAGTAGAAATTAAATTCCTCAAAGAGAAGCACTGTTTCTCGGTTCTTTGATACTACAACTTCCTATAGCCATCACCCAATTAGAGAGAAGACCACAAATCTAAGCTGCAATGGAAGAAATAGTCCTACCACAGCTCAAAGGTGCTCAGGCCATTCATTCTAGGTGGTGATGACTATATCCCAGGGCCCTGTGTAAAGCTGGAAGTTAACATGGTGTTGGCCTTCCATCCTCATAATCTAACAGGACACCAACTGAACCAGTGCAGACCCTAAACCAACCTAATACCGGCTACCTGCCAATCCATGTCCTCTAGCACCTTGAGTCCTTTGAGAAAAAGTTCTGTGATAAAGTATATTTGGGAAGTACCAGATTAAATAAAGTGAAAGACTGCTCTTCAACAGAATTTCTCAGAGCCATTAATTCACTACTGTGCAGAATATATCTCTAAGAGAAAACTAGGATAAACAGTATTTCTCAACTACTGAGCCCCACCATTAACGCATAGCATAGGTCTTCAAAGAACCCTTTCACCACAGAACACTGTGCAGGACTGCTGTTCTTCAGGCGATGCCTTGAGAATAGTACATCTTGGGCATACTCCACAGAAATCTGCATTTGGCTTTCGAAAGTATACATCTATTTTAATACAAGTGTACCCGATGTCCTAAAAATCCACAACTTCCCAAGCCAAAATAAATCAAGCCACTCAGTAAAGACTCAAATCAGCAAGGATTCGAAAACTGTGTCCCTGCCGGGCATGGTGGCTCATGCTTATAATCCCAGCACTTTGGGAGGCCAAGATAGGCAGATCACCTGACAGCAGGAGTTCAAGACCATCCTGGCCAACATGGTGAAACCCCCATCTCTACTAAAAATACAAAAAATCAGATGGGCATGGTGACGGGCGCCTGTAGTCCCAGCTACTCAGGAGGCTGAGGCAGGTAAATCGCTTGAACCCAGGAGTTGGAGGTTGCAGTGAGCTGAGATTGCACCACTGCACTCCAGCCTGGGCAACAAGAG
The DNA here is from genome assembly GCA_004027715.1 of Plecturocebus donacophilus. Taxonomy (NCBI): domain Eukaryota; kingdom Metazoa; phylum Chordata; class Mammalia; order Primates; family Pitheciidae; genus Plecturocebus; species Plecturocebus donacophilus. Next base: position 5,906 of record PVKP010007793.1, read on the forward strand.
CAAAACTCTGTCTCAAAAAAAAAAAAGAAAAGAAAAGAAAACTGTGTCCCTGAGCCTAGATGGCCAGTCTTTGTGGATCTCCCAAACAACTAGAGAGTGGCAATTCTCCCTATCTTATTCAGACAATAATGAAGGTAAGGTGAACCTCAGCCTCCCTCCTCTGGAGTGTTTATGCTAACAGCTGACATCTTTGCTAGGAACAGAGAAGCAATAATTGAGTGCTTTAAGAGGCGGGCTCCTTGATCCCCGGATGTAATCCAGCATAGCTAAAAGATAAGAGATAAGATCAAGCTAAAAAAAAGTTACTTAAGCAGAACGGAATAAAGGTCACAAGGAGCTGACACCATGAGAAGCAGGGTTAACATGAAAACCAAAAATTAAACATTTTAGAGAAAATTCTGCCTGGGCTGGCCCAGTCCAATCTGCACCTCTTGCCCTAAATAAAAAAGCTGACACGTGCTTTGGTTCTGGCTAGGGCAGGCAATGTTTCTGGAACAACTTCACCTTGGTTACATATTTCTACTTTAAACATTCCAAAGTTGCTGAAGGCCTCCCAGGAGCATCTGCTCCTGTTTCTCAGGAGGGAGTTAGTTCCTGTGGAAAGTGTTTGTTTAGTTTGATTACAACTTTGAAGAGGCGTAGGAATTCTGGCTCAGAAGAATTTAATGGCCGGGGCCTTCTCTTACATAATTTGTAAACAAACAAAGTTTATCCCAGTGTGGCTCATTTGGCTCACTGACTGGATTTAGAAAAATATATTCCTCATTCATTTGGGAGAAGCCACAGGAAGGCCTGTCAATAACCAGAAATGTCCAAACCAGCCAGCCTATCACTCTATTGCCTAATCCTAAAGGACCAGGCTCAAGATAGCACACTTGCAATCTCCCTTCTGAAACCCAGGGCAGTCAACAGATGGAACCCAAACTGAGGGGTTAGGGGCAGAACTTGAAAAGCAGCTGAGGAATTGCTCCCCAGAAGTTTCTACATGCTCACAATATATAAAAAAAAACTCTCAGGAAAAAAAAAAAGTGCTAACCAAGGTCAAATGCCACGCAGCAATTTTCTTCCAAGGTGTCATGAATGGTCAAGTGTATGGGTAGAGAGCAATTTGTTACTAATAACAGCTAAATGCCAGAGTTGGCATGTGATTTATTTATCTTTAATAAATTCAAGGTTGTCACTAGAACATCACTTACTCCCTAACATTCCAGGCTGTTCTCAGGAGAGGAGGGACTGCTGGAAAACTGCCCCCGAATGAACCTCCTGACTTCTGTGCAATGAGTGCTGCAATTACATACCATGCTACTGGAGGACCACAGGGCAGGAGGGAATCGTGTCACCAAAATGTAGGCATGCACAAAGACATCACCTATATTCTGGCTGCAGGACCAGTGGTCTCTACGATAAAAGTCAAACACCCTTTTCTAACATTCAAAGCCTCTCTTACCCCTCCCCTAATTTGCCCTCCAAAGTTCTTTCCCTCCCCGATTCCCTAGTTAGGGTGCTTCTTCCCCACTCTGTTTCCATCTCTGGACATCCTTCAGAGGCACAGCTGCAGATCCTTGAGTCCCTCCAGGAATCTCATCCAGCCCTATGCCCAGTGTGCAGATGTGGACACTGAGGCTCAGAAAGGCTGGCTCTGACAGATCCCACTTAAATGACAGACCAGAGAGCAGAGTAGATCTCCTGTCTCCCAGCCACACCTCACTTGGCCTCTCCTTTCTCCCCACCCTGCCATGGGCACATTCTATGCCAGGCAGCCTCCAGGTCTACACAAACTAGAAAAAGCTCCACTAGTTGCCAACCTCACCTGGGTCTCAGCAAGAAATGCCTTCCCCACAGCAAGAGCCAGCAGGAGCAAATCCAAATACCAGTCTTCCTTAAGAGCCCAGCTGGAGGTCCACCCTCAAGACCTTTCTCTGATTTCTAGGCACTTTCTCTGGGCCCCAGGCATTTGGCACTCAGCCTATGTATGTTATACTGTCACCATCTCAGAGATACATCTGACTTTCCCACTGGCCCATAAGCCCTCCCTCAACAGACAAGCAGGAGGAGGCCGGCATTCACTTGGTGATTCTGTGAACACTATTCAGAAAATATCCAGTGCCACATCTATCAATCCTTGCCAGAGAATAAGAAGACATTAAGGCTGACACTCAGAAAGCAAACCACAGCCAGACAGACCTTGAAATATCCAAAGCCTGTTGCAGACATCACTTTCATACGCAATAATTCAGTAACAAAGTGGACCATCATGAAGAGTTCAAGACTGCTTATATCCACAAGGAGAGGACTGAACTAAGTTACTTTGCTGTTTTTCTTACTATCTTCCAGATCCAAAGTCTAATAGAGAGGCTGGGAGCAGTGGCTCATGCCTGTAATCCCAGCACTTTGGGAGGCTGAGGTGGGCAGACCACTTGAGGTCAGGAGTTCAAAATCAGCCTGGCCAACATGGTGAAACCACATGTCTACCAAAAACACATTAAAAAATTAGCAGGATGTAGCAGTGGAGGCCTATAATCACAGCTTCTCAGGAGGCTGAGGCAGGAGAATCACTTGAACCCAGAAGGCAGAGGTTGCAGTGAGCTGAGATTGTGCCACCGTACTTCAGCCTGGGTGACAAGAGCAGAATTCCGTCTCAAAAAAAAAAAAAAAAGTCTAATGGAGAAAGTGAGGCTCTCAAATACAAATCAGGCCAGGTGCAGTGGCTCACATCTGGAATCCCATCACTTGGGGAGACCCTTGTGTCTAGAAAAAAAAATTTTAATTAGCTGGGCGTGACCAGACATGGTGGCTCACACTTATAATCCCAGCACTTTTGGAGGCCGAGATGAATGGATTGCTTGAGCCCAGGAGTCTGCAACTAGCCTGAGCAACACGGTGAAACTCTTTCTTTAAAAAAAAAAAAAAATTAGCCAGACATGGTGGTCACGCACCTATAGTTCTAGGTACTCAGGAGGCTGAGGCAGAAGGATCTCTTGAGCTGGGTGGCGGAGGCTGCAATGAGCTGAGATCATGCCACTGCGCTCCAGCCTGGGTGAAATCAAGTTTCATCAGATTCATTGTATGAATGAGGAAAGCACATAGGCTAAAGGAAGGCACTGTTTTCTTTTCACTGAACTGCATTTCTAGGAACATAAGCATGCAGACCTGATTTGCATTGTCACTCTGTATAAGCAAGAGCAAGTTTTGGTTGGATTCTTTTCTGACCAAAAAAAAAAAAATACAATGAAAATCATCCTGGTCTGAAGACTGAGTCTACAGAAGGGTTAGTAAACAGGCCTAACACGCCCCCAGGAGAGGTCCATGCACAAAAGCTGTTAGCTCCAAGTTTATGTCCATTCCCAAAGAGCAACTTTTCCGTAGACAGCAACAAACAGTTAAGATCAGGAAGGGCTTGGAAGCTCTAAAAAGTGGCTCAAAATCAAAAAAGTTTCTTCAGACACGTGTGCCTAAAAAACCCAATGGAGAGACACCAGGCCATCTGGGGACCAATGGTCTCTACTAGACCAATAGTTTTATCTTTGCTCTCCACTCAGACGAATCTAATCACTGCTTTAAAAAACACAAACTGAAAAAGCACAGGTCTTATCACTGTATTACTAATTTAGCAGGCCTTCTTTTTCTTTAGCAAAAGCAAATTTGCATCCAACTGACTGCACATCCAGCAACCCAGCTAATCCTAAAGAGGGGAGAGCCAATACAGGATGGATTTTGCTTCTGTTCTTAGTTGTGACATCCAGGTAACAGGAGGACATGCCCCATATGACATGGAGTCAGTGATGCTCCATAAGGATCTTAAAAAAACGCAAATATCACCACATACAGACCCCAGTGGTATGAATTCAAATCTATTGGACTTCTTTTTGTCTAAAGGTTGCTAGTTAGTGATTCTCACATATCCCAACCAAAAGGGACTTGCACACTGCCCAACACTGGTTCAAGATGTGTTTCTAGACATTACTCTTCCACAGCATGATTGGCATGCAACATACACCAAGGACAAAAGGAGGCCACCGAGACTCCCAGGAGAAGTTAACATAGAGGGTTGTTGAGGGTTATTTGGAAAGAAAGCTGGGCTTCACTTCATTCTCAATCACTTTATGGAGATGACTTGCAGCCAGTTTCCATTGCACGCTGCATTTTCTCTGTCATTTGGCCTTCTTCTGAACCATCTTTTCAGTTGTTGTTTTAGCAGAACAGAAGCTAGTTTTAATGTAAAATTAAATATGCTATTTAAAGAAAGCATAGATAACAGAGTTGAATATAAATGACCCACTCCAGTGATCCCTTCAGAGCCAAATCAAAAATTAACATTATTTTTATGGTCCCAAAGTAGAGCATCATGTTAGCTTTAAATCAATAGCGCATTTAGAAAATACCCACTTCCCACTGAAAGCCTGCTTGCTAATTCAAAATGAAAGACATAGACATGACCTCAAATCTATTTTAGAGGTTTGTAACTACACAAAGACAACCACAAATGTTTTTCAATTGTATCTTTGTTCTAGATTAAATATGCTACCAATCAACTCAGCAAGTGAAAGTATGCTGACACCACTCTGCACCATGTGCTGTGGGCAGGGAAAAAGTTCTACCATACAACCATCCCCACTGATTGCAAAGGGGCGGGGGTGTGTGGAGAATGGGACTTATGTTTCAAGATAGCTGGTGACTCAGACAATGAAAGTCTGCAGAGAAAAAAGCGAGTGCCAGTAATCAAATCTGAATATGGTGCTGGGTTGGAAAACCAAATCATAGCAAAATCTTATCAACAAATCCCCAAGGAACCAGACCATGAAAGGCACGGACACCATCTGGGCACTGTGGGGACCCGTGCGGCCACCACCTGCTCCCTCAGTGAGTCGCTTGTACATTCTCAAGGACCGTAAAGTTCTCATGTGGAAGGGATCAGAAAAATTAGAGGAAATTAGATAAGATTAAAATGAGAGTTGAAGGACAGCACAAGGCCATATAAGATAAATGGTCAAATAGAATATGGCTGTGCCATTTGGCACCTTGGCATTTTATGTGAAAATGACTCCGTGAAAATCTTTCTTCAGGTGGCAATGAACATTTTAGCTCAAATTCCCCCATTAAGGGAAAGAGAAAATCGGGGGGCAACAGGGAGCTGGCAGCAATCAGTGTGATCCAGTGGCTCTATCAGCAGAGGGTAAGCACTCAATTCGTATCTGCTGAATGAAAGAAATAAAAATCCAAGCCAGTGGCTCTGCCTGGGTTCCTAGTCAGCACCAGCACGTCTCTCTGCTGTAGCTGCCAAGTTGTCTTCTAATAGCTGGTTTACCTGATGCTTTCTTGCAGGACTATAAACTCTTTGAGAGTGACAATTCTGTGGCAGCAACAGACACCAACCAAACATGTGTTAAGCACTTAATGTATACCTTATATATATATTATCTAATTTTCACAGTCCTTTGGAGGTACAAGCTATCTGTCCCATGTTATAGATGAGGAAGCAGAGGTTCAGAGCAGTTGGATGACCTGCAAAGTCACAGAGCTGGCAGTGGCAGAGCTGAGATACAAATCAGGCCTATCTGGCCCCAGGGATGTGCCCTCCACCACTGTGCCCCTTACATAGCAAGAGCCTGGTCAGCTCTGAACTCCCGGAATGCAACATACAGTGGATTTTAGCCTTGGGAAGTTTGTTTTGTTTTGGAGACAGAGTGTCACTGTCACCTAGGCTGGAGGGCAGTGGTGCCATCTCAGCTCACTGCATGCAACCTCTGCCTCCCAGGCTCAAGCAATCATCCCACCTCAATCTCCTGAGTAGCTGAGATTACAGATGTGTACCACCTCACTCGATTAATTTTTGTATTTTTTTTTTTTTTTGTAGAAATGAGGTTTCACCATGTTGTCCAGGCTGGTCTCAAACTCCTAAATTCAAGCAATCGACTTGCCTTGGCCTCCCAAAGTGCTGGGATTGGTGTGAGCCACCATGCTCAGCCTCAAGAGGATTTTTTAGCTCTAAGAGGTTAGCAGACTGCCACTGGATTTACCTGCCTCCAACTACCTAATGGTGAGGCAACAAGACACAGTCCTGAGCTCCAGGCCAGCTTCTACATTCACTAGCTATGTAAACGTCTCTGCACTTTAGTGTCCTCATCTAAAAAAACAGATATGAAATGTCTTATCGCTCAGAATCCTCTTAAGGATCTAGTGAGAAAAACAGTATAAAGTCCCGAGAATAGGTCTTACACAGTATTCATTCATTCACACATTTCATCAACCACCTATGAGACCTTCAGCACTAAAAGGCTTTCATGTAGTAGGAGGCACAGCCAGCAATGATGGAAGAAGCCATGAAATCTGGCCTTCTATCTCCCAGGCCCAGGTCAGTAACAGCAGCTGAGAATTCGACAATGCGGATTGTTTCACAAGCAGAATGTTTACCCAGAGGCCAGGATGGAAGAAGCCTGTCCTCTGTTCTACCATTTGTTTTAATTGATACAAAGTTTCCTTTTTCTTTTTCTTAATAGTTTAACAAATCTACATCGCAGCCCTGTTTTTTCATCCCTGAGACCAAAATCTTTGATTCTCTGTTATTTTTAGCCAAGAAGTCTAGCAGAGCCAAACAGAGTAAGCCTGAAATGATCAGGAGAGAGTTCTGTCTATCTGAATTTCCTACTCCAGTTATAACAGTATCTGCAAAAGATACACTGGAAATCATAACTTGCTGAGGCCCCATCAATGTCAATGCAGGCAAGCAGAGTAAGGTATTACAGCCTAGTCATCCATAGGAGATACCTTCAAGGCCAGGTGAGGTAGTGCACACCTGTAATCTCAGCACTTTGGGAAGCCAAGGCAGGAGGATTGCTCGAACCCAGGAATTCAAGACCGACATGGGCAACAAAGTGAGACCTCATCTCTACAAAAAAGATGAAGAAATTGGCTGGGCGCTGTGGCTCACGCCTGTAATCCCAACATTTTGGGAGGCTGACGCAGGCGGATCATGAGGTCAAGAGATCAAGACCATCCTGACCAACATGGTGAAACCCCAACTCTACTAAAAATACAAAAATCAGCTGGGCGTAGTGGCATGAGCCTTTAGTCCCAGCTACTCAGGAGGCTGAAGCAGGAGAATCGCTTGAACCAGGAGGTGGAGGTTCCAGTGAGCCAAGATTGCGTCACTACACTCCAGCCTGGTGACAGAGCAAGACTGTGTCTCAAAAGAAATTAGCTGGGAGTGGTAGCACATGCCTGTAGTCCCAGCTACTCGGGAGGTTGGGGCAGGAGGATCACTTGAGGAGATCAAGGTTACAGTGAGCTATGATCATCATTCCACTGCACTTCCAGTCTGGGTGACAGAGCAAGACTCTGTCTCAAAAAAAAAGACACCTTCACACAATGCCCAGGTCTCCATGATAGCCTGAAAGCTCTCAGGTCAGCCAAAGAACAGATTCCTGAGCCAGATTAGAAAAAAACTCAGCCTGAAGAAAGTCAAGGGATGAACAGAAGTGCCTTAAGCAATCACAAGCAGGCAGGATGATACAGAGAAGTAGCCTTTACCAAAGAAGCAAAAAGAAGGGTCAATCTCATGTGTGTTGTGAATGCAGCCAAAGAGCCTTCACCAAAGCTGCAAAGGAAACAAAAATAAACTAAACAGGATAAAAAGAAAGCTGTTGCATGAGGAAGAACTTTTGCTCCAGTTAAAAAGAGAGAGAGAAGAAAAAGAAAGCACACACTGAAATGATCTAAAGCTGCCTATAAATATTTGGGAACATCAAAGGCGGTCCTGTTAAATTAAAAATGCTGTCACACAGATAGGAACTAGCCTCTAGCACTGCCAGCTTCAACATGTGAGCCTGTGATCTGAGGAGCGAAGGCTCAGCTCCTCAAGAAATCTGATTCACTAAAGAAAAAAGTGAAGGAGCAGTTGAGTTTTAATAAGGGCATTAAATACCTTAGGAATGAGCTAATTAGAGTTTAACTCTTTCAAGATTGTTCGAGCTCTTAAGAATGCTGTAATGTAAGCTCCCTCCAGAATCTAGTTAAATCGGTCTCGAAACCTGCAACGTAAAAGAACAGTATTAAAATAGCACCTTAGGACTTCAAAGCTGATCGATCCCACCAAGTCACTCAGACTTAAAGACAGAGGCCAAGTGAAGAGGAATCAAGGTTAACTAGGAGTTGTTTTCTGGGGTGAAGTTAGGTTGCTTGCTTATTTACAGGAATTTTTTTCCCCAGTTTAGACTAGATAAGAACAAGCTCACTCTCTAATGCCAGATTCATTCTGCCACCCTGTGAGTATGCCCTTTACCCAAGACACTTTGAGGAGAGAGACAGTGTTGAGTGGGAAGGCCCACTGACCTCGCTCGCTTGCTAGCTAGCTCACTCACAGGCCACACAAGAAATTCTGGCTGAGCCTCCCAGACACACTCAAGGTCACCACAGGAAGTCACCCAACAGTTTTCCCTATACAAATTCTGAATCAGAATCCCAAGGAATCCAGGACAAGTTCCCAGTTAGGAAAGTTCCATCAAGATGGCAAATCCTTCCTTTGGCCTTGACGTAGGGAGGAGCAGAACCTCTTGGGGAAAACACACCCCTTCAGAAAGGGGCATCTTTCTATCATCCAGTTTCAGGAATGTTAGAGGAGGTAGACAGTGATGGAACTCACCGTCTCCATTCAAGGAGAGGAATGCAGAGCCCAGTCTTGGTTGGGGAGGGGGAGGGGATTAAAAAAAAACATAATGCTCTCCAATCATTCCCATTTTTAGAAAAAGTCCATGTGTCTAATTTGGCGGGGGTTAAGATTAATAAAGTATTTGCTTTGGCAAAATCACACACTGGATCAAACCAAGCACTGAAGTCACTTGTGCTTGCCACAGGTCCCATGTAATTAGGCCCCCAGAGCACAGCCTTAGTACATCGAGGCAGCATTTCACACATCCAGCTGGATCCTGAGGTGCAAACAGCCACCCTCCTTTCCTCGGGAGCAACCCAGAACAACAGTCAGGCTGGCCTGGAAACACACTGGACTCAGAATTCACATCCAGCTGTGCGTGTGTGTACACATGCCCGACTGACAGAGCTTAAGGCCTGGACAATGATCTAGCTGTAGAGAGTAGGGATGAGCAGGTGAAGCTACAGCAAAGAATCCCTCCCAGGAAATGGAGGAAACCAGGGATTGGAGAAATGAGCAGCCTTCATCTCTTGCAAACAGCCACTCTGGAGAGCCCATGGAACTCACACTAGGAGAGAAGGGACATAGGTGCAAGTAGAAAGGCGCTAAGCATGTTTTTTTAAAAAAAAAAATCCCATGGTATGATCAATTCTCTTCTCAGTAAATGGCACTTTTGGATTCCTTTAACTTTGATAAGCTACCATTTTAGAATAAGAATTTCCAACCCCTTGGGAACTACAACATAAACATTAGGTATATGTGAGGAGCAGCATGAAATTATGTATCTTCTTCAACCTCATCCCCACTAAATACAAACTGCATGCTATGAGTAACTCATGTAATCCTCCTAACAATGCTAGGAAAAATTTATCTCCATTTTACAGGTGCAGAAACTGAAATCCAGAGAGGCGAAGCCACCTTTCCACAGCAGGTAACTGGCAAAGTCCATATTCAAACCCAAGCTGTCTGGCTCCAGAATCAGCACTCTGCAGCCTCTCCCATCATCAAAGGAAACCCAGAACCAATTTGTTCTACAAAGTTTACAACGTGCTTAAGGAACTTGGTGAAAAATACACAAGTTAGCAGGGCGCCTGTACTCCCAGCTACTCAGGAGGCTAAGGTCGGGGATCATTTGGTGCAGGATGGGGAGGTTACAGTGTACCAAGATCGCATCACTGCACTCCTGCCTGGGCAACAGAGTGAGACCCCATCTCAAAAAAAGAAGAAAAAAAGGCCTGGCAAATGCTGGGTGTCTGCATAGCAATGAGACCCCATCTCAAAAAAAGAAGTGAAAAAGGCCTGGCACATGCTGGGTGTCTGCATAGCAATGAGACCCCATCTCAAAAAAAGAAGAAAAAAAGGCCTGGCAAATGCTAGGTGTCTGCATAGCAAAGTGGAAAACTACTGCTCTGTCCTCCCAACTTCTCTTAAATAGTTAGTTAAAGGTTGTAGTTTCAAGAACTAAAGAGAACTTATACTCACACCAGGTTATTTAAACTTAACTTGCCAAGCACAGTGGCTCACACCTGTAATCCAAGCACTTTGGGAGGCCAAGGTGGGTGGATCACCTGAGGTCAGGAGCTCAAGACCAGCCTGGCCAACACAGCAAAACCCATCTCTACTAAAAATACAAACATTAGCTGGGCATGGTGGCGCACATCTGTAATCCCAGCCACTCAGGAGGCTGAGGCAAGAGAATTGCTTGAGCCTAGGAGGTGGAGGTTCCATTAAGCTGACATCCAACCACTGAACTCCAGCCTGGGTAACACAGCAAGACTAAGTCTCCAAAAAAAAAAAAAAGTTAACTTAAAAGTTGGTGATTAGGAATACCCACAAAACAGCAGTGTCACTTCTGCACCACAAAAGGCCCATCCACCAGCCTGGGCAACATGGCAAAACCCTGTCTCTACTAAAAATACAAACATTAGCTGAGTGTGGTGGCATGCGCCTGTAATCCCAGCTACTCAGGAGGCTGAGGCAGAAGAATCACTTAAATCCAGGAGGTAGAGGCTACAATGAGCTGAGATCAAGCCATTGCACTCCAGCTTGGGCGACAGAGAAGAGACTTCCTCTTGGGGGTGGGGGGGTAAAGAGGCACTAGAACAGCAGATGCCACCTGCAAGTCACATCCCAGTCTGCCATTCTGGGCTCCCATCTGGCTTACCAGAGCTTATCAGTTCCCTTCCAGACATTTTACTGCACAACACCAAGTACCATTGAATTAATCATGCAAGGCACCATTTGCAAAGAGGTAACAGTATTCCAGTGTGAGATGCCAGGGACATTTCCTTCCTCTCATCCCAGTCTGTCTGCTGAAGCTTATAAACAGGACATCCCAAGAACCCATTTATGGGTGATGGCACCTTCAACTGTGGTCTTTGCTTATATACAAGAATAGGGAGAAGCAAGGAAATCCCTTCTTGGTGTAGCAGAAAGTGAGGAATGTAGATAAGGAGCTGGCGGAGGAGTCCCCATTTATCCTTCCTATTTTTCTTTCCCTTCTCCCTCCGCTAATCAGCCATCACTAGGTTAGTTACCAGAGGGCAAGGGAGGTTGGCAGGAGTTGAGAAAAGGGGGTCTGTAATAGGAAGAGACAGAAGATTCCTGTTTATCCTCCAACAAGTAGGGAAGAAATTCACACATGAAAGGCCCACCATATAACTTCCACACCTTTGCAAGAGGACAATTAAAACAGCCTTGCAAAAGTAAATTAACTATCGCTTGAGCCTAGGAGTTCAAGACCAACCTGGGCAACATAGTGAGATTTCATCTCTACAAAAAATAAACAAAATTAGCTGGGCATAGTGGTGGTGCATGCCTGTGGTCCCAGCTACTTGGGAGGCTGAGGTGTGAGGAGCATTTGAGCCTAGGAGGTGGAGGCTAAAGTGACCCAAGATCACACCACTGCACTTTAGCCTTGGCAACAGAGTGAGACTCTGTCTAAAAAAATAAAGAAAGGAAGAAAGAAGGAAAGAAAGAAAATTAACTAATGCTACCTGAGCACATAGTAAGAATTATAGTTTTCTACAGTATCTTCTTGCAGGGAACATATAGGAAATTCTACTTGGAATATTCAAAACTATTCTGCCCCCATCCCATTGCTGTTTCAGAGCTTTCCCCTTCCAAAAACAAGGTTGGTATGGCAACCAGTGCCCCAGTCACCGTGGTCCCTAACCACATCCGCCGGGGCTTGGCATGCTGAGACATGTGCCAACTCTGTTGTCTGTAGGGCACTCCTGGCCACAGTACATAGCAAGCTATAATCAAGTCAGAAACCACCACATTCGTATAGAACTCGGCTCAACATAAATATTCATTAAATGTGAAAACCTATGGTGATGCAATGTTGAGACTGCAAATTTAAACACAAGAGTCAGGAAATGCAAAAATTACCACTGCCACTGGAACTTGAAATCACCCACCCGGCACATTTAATACCACAAGTGTGTTTATATGTGTCCTAGAGATTTAAACCTAATAACACCAAAACTTCAAAACTACATATTATCTCTTCATTTAATTCCTAGGATGAGGGTGACATTTATTGATGGGCATTAGAGCATTTCTGGAGTGAACATGCATGAAAAGGCAGCCTGAAAACCGTCTAGCACAAGTGAAATATAACATATCATAGATTCTGGAATACTCCTGAAGGTCCCGATGCCCACGTAATCACCACTGTCCCATAAAAACAGCAACAGTAACCAAAAAAAAACTTCAACATGCCAACATATATAGAACTAAGCAATAATTTAATAATTTCCAAATGCTTACAGTCAGCCCCATAAAGACCAGAAAATCAAATGTTTGCTAAACTAAAATCTAAAATTCTCTCGCACGTAGCCTGTTAGTCTCTTTAGAAATACTACTACAGCCCTTTTAAATTCTGCTTCCCACATAGCACTTAAACACAGGACCAAGGCCCACACCAGAGCTTCCGAAGGGAAAAAAATTGGGTGGAAGCAGTATCATACAAATTTAAGGACTCATATACACTTGTTTCTGATGGGTCATTCTGAAGCTCCATACAACTTCTGCTGTTTCTCCAAAAGTCTCAGTGTTTTAAGTGACACCAAAAAAATTATATTTTACATATTTAAATAAAACTCATCCCCAGAAGTCTACAGTCAGGCTGTGATATTCTCTTCTCCATCATGTTCTGAACAATGTTCTCACGGCAGGCACAAGCCAGGCTGGAAGGAGCTAGAGGGTGTCACCTCCTCATACCACCTCCTTTCTCCAGACCTCCAGGAAGCACAGGCAAGGTGAAATTATTTTGAGAGTCTGGACTACCCCAACTACTTGGAATAATCCTAGGACACACCCATGTCTGAAAACTGCTTGCAAATAGTTGCAACAATCACAGAAAGTTCTCCCTCAAAAAGCCAAGTCTTGGGTGGGCACAGTGGCCCATACTTATAATCCCAGCACTTGGGGAGGCTGAGGTGGGTGGATCATCTGAGCTTAGGGGTTCAAGACCAGCCTAGGCAACATAGCAAAACCCCATCTCTACCAAATATACAAAAAATTAGCCAGGCGTGGTGATGTGTGCCTGTGGTCCCAGCCAGCTACTCGGGAGGCTGAAGTGGGAGGATCATTTGAACCTAGAAGGTGGAGGTTGCAGTGAGCCAAAATCACGCCACTGTACTCCAACCTGAGTGACAGAGTGAGACTCCATTTGAAAAAAAAGAAAAAAAAAAAAGCCATGTCTTTTTTTCTGCTGGCCACATTAACATCCCTTTCACATCCTTCTCACTATGCTATCCCAAAGTAGTATAATCTAATTCCAGTTCAGCAAATAATTTACATGCAAGGCAATAGGGAGATGGAGTGCTCTGGTTCAAAGGAACACACTGGTGGAACCCAGGAAAAAGCTTCATGGGAAGAACTGAAAGTTTGGCTGCAGATGAGAGGAGTTAGGACAGGAAAAAGACAATGGAAAGCAAAGATGCAAGTCGAAAATGTGGAGGTGAAGGCATGTATTCCAGTAGGTAATCCAAAAGTAAAGGCACAGGCAGGGTACGGTGGCTCGCACCGATAACCCCAGCACTGAGCTGAGGCAGGTGGATCACTTGAGCTCAGGAGTTTAAGACCAGCCTGGGCAACATGGTGAAACCCTGTGTCTATTAAAAATACAAAAATTAGCAGAGTGTGGTGGCACATTTCTGTGGTCTCAGCTACTTTGGAGGCTGAGGCAGAAGGATTGCTTAAGCCCAGAAAGCGGAGGCTGCAGCCAAGACCGCATAGCTACCGTCCAGCCTGGGTGACAGAGCGAGGCTCTACCTTCCACTCAAAAAAAATAAGAAAGAAAAGCACAGAGAGGGGAAAGTCCAGGACCCATTCAGAAACAAGGGCAGCAACACACAGGCCCACATCCCAGAGGCAACAATGAGAGACTGAGGCAGCTAGGTCACCTCTTTACTCAGCTCAGTAGTAAGCAACAGAACACCATGAAAGATTTTGATCAAGGGACATGTGACCAAAGATTATTTTAGAAGGATGAATCTGAAGGGAAGGAAAGAACTGATGTGAAGAAAGAGAATGTGAGAACCGACTGCAATGGCACATGCCTGCACAGTCCCAGCTACTCAGGAGGCTGAGATGGAAGGATTGCTTGAGCCCAGGTGTTGAAGTCCAGTCTGGGCAACATAGTGAAACCTAGTCTCTTTTAAAAATAGAAGAAAAATAAAAACCAAAAGAGAGAGAATAAGAGACAGGGAAACAGCTTGGGCAACATCGGGCATGAAAAGGGAAGTCAGCAAGAGGCAGAGCAAGTCAAGCACTGTCTTGAAGATACCACCATTTCCCTTCAACTCAGCCACACGCTACCTTTATTCAAATTTTAAAATAGCTTTTCAAGTCAACCTTGCAACATTCTTTACATGCCATTAGTTGTCTGCTCACCACCTACTCTAAGACTGAGGCACTTTCTGAAAAGATGTCAAGTCTCCAGCTACCCAGTGATATTCCAGAAATCCCATAAAAGTGCTAAACACACAATGTCAAATGCATTTAAGGAAAAGTATACAAATTAGGTACAAAGAAATGCATTTTCAAGCAGTGCGCAGTGGCTCACGCCTGTAATCCCAGCACTTTGGGAGGCTGAGGCGGACAGATCACTTGAAGTCAGGAGTTTGAGACCAGCCTGGCTAACATGGTGAAACAGTGTCACTACTGAAAGTATAAAAATTGGCCAAATGTGATGGTGGGTGCCTGTAATCCCAGCTACTCAGGAGGCTAAGGCAGGAGAATCGCTTGAACACAGGAGCGGGGAGGTTGCAGTGAGCCGAGATCACAACACTGCACTCCAGCCTGGGCAACAGAACAAGACTCTGTCTCAGACCACCTGAACAGCAGACAGCCTTCTGGGGCAGAACCCAGGAAAGGCTCTCCCAAATGAAATGATGAACCAAGATAATGGAAGTGAAAGTACACCAGGACACCTAAAGCATCAGGCACATGGAAGATTTTCTGGAACTCAACCATCACAGCAGAATGCCGTTCTAGAAAGACCACCCCCAGAGAACCCCAGGATCTGAGTTCTAATCCCAGCTCTTAAGATCAAAGGCTAGAGGCCCTTGCCCACAGTTCCCTCAATGCAAAAGGAGAGCTGAGTCACAGCATTTTCAAGGTGCCCTTCAGCATAGTTAAGTCTCAAAGTTAAGAGAAACCATGGAGCCAAAAAGAGAAAAGGGGCAAAGATCTTTATCTTTGAAAGCCTTCAACACCTACACCAAAGTAAAGAGAGCCCTCTAGTCACATCAGGGGTAACTAGGCCTTCCCCAGTAGCATAACTTGAGACTCATGGGGTCCACTGATGAACATCCCAAACTCAGGTTGGTTGAGGAAGGGGAGAAAAGAGACTCGCCAAGCATAAGTTAAAAGCTTTCAACTTCGAAACTTCCAGAGACAGAAAGCATAGCCAACTCAAATGTCTACAGGGCCAGGCATCGGTAAATGGAACTGTCAGTGTGGGAAGTGGGCTCGGACAATGCAAAAAGGACTTGTGACTGGAGGGCCTATGCCCCTGCTGAAGGGGCAGCTGGCACTCCACTATGGCAGGCTATTGCCACATGGGACTATGGACCCACTGTTGTCAGATCCTTTAATTTTTTTTGGAGAAGAGCTCATTTTCATCTAAAATTTCTAGATTTTTAACAGAGATGGAACAAAATACCTGGAAGCTGTTTTGAGCCCATAGGCTTGCTGCTTCGATGCATCCCTAAGAGTCTGGTGTTTGGCTCAACTTGCATCTCTGCCCACCACCAACTGACAATGTCACTCTGAATTCGAGGACAGATTCATTTGTCCTTTCTAAATCCAGCCTGTTCAGAAGAAGAGAGCCTGCTCTACAGGAAAGAGGCAGGTCAGAAACCAGCAACTGAAGCAGCACCCTTCTGGGCAACAATCTGCTGCCACAGGGTGTGATGACAGCACAGTGGTCCCCACCGTGAGGCCTCCAAGCATGGCCATCTGCCTAGAGAGGTGCTGTGTTCCTGCCCAGAACACAAGGGCAACCTGCTGCTCCTGAATCATGCTCTGATACACCTACAAGGGAGGCACCAAGATGCCACGCCAGGTACCTTCCCTTCAGTGCAGACATTAGTCATAACTCAGATCCTCATGGCAGACCAAAAAAAAGCCAGTATTTTACTATTTGCTAAATGATAGGAATATATAGCCTTTCACTTTCATGACATTTTATTTTTTTAAGAAACATACAGCGAGGTACAGCAGTTCATGCCTGTAGTCTCAGCACTTTGGGAGGCCAAGATGGGTGAATTGCTTGAGCCCAGAAATTTGAGACCAACCTAGGCAACATGGCAAAACCCTATCTCTACAAAAAAAAAAAAATTAGCCAGGCATGGAGGTGCATGCCTGTAGTACCAGCTATTTAGGAGGCTGAGGCAAGAGGATCACTTGAGCCTGAGATTTCAAGGTGCCGTGAGCCAAGATCATGCCACTGCACTGCAGCCTGGGCAATAAAGCAAAACATACTATCTGTTGTGAGCAGGGTTGTTGTGTGGAAACATATATGGTAACCTGGTAGGGGAGTATAAACTAGACCACTCCTGCAGAGCAATCTAAAAATATGTAGCAAAAGCCTCAAAACTGTTTATACCACTTAACTCAGTGAACCTAATTCTAGAAATCCTATGAAAATAACCAAGACAGGACAGGCACGTGACTCATGCCTGTTAATCCCAGTACTTTGGGAGGCCAAGGCAGATGAATTACTTGAGCTCACAAATCAAGACCAGCCTGGGCAACATGGAGAAACCCCACCTCTACAAAAAAATACAAAAATTAACTGGGTGTGGTATGTGCACCTGTAGTCTCGGCTACTGGGGAGACTGAGGTGGCAGGATGGCTTGGGCCTGGGAGGCAGAGGTTGCAGTGAGCCAAGATCCTGCCACTGCACTCCAGCCTGGGAGACAGAGCTAGACCTTGTCTCAAAAAAAAAAAAAAGAAGAAGAAGGAAAGGAAATAACCAAGGCTGGCACAGTGGTGGCTCACACCATTACCTGCAAGGCTCACTGCAGCCTGAATCTCTCTGGAATAAATCAGAGAAATAACATCTGAAAAGCACTAAATATATCATAGGTGCATAAAACCTACATTTCTTCTCTATACGGTATCTATAGTAGATAATCAATAAACATCTGCTGACCAGAAGCATATTCAAATTAACTCAAGTAGAAAATTAAGTTGTAATCAAATTCTTACTATACTGGATAGGACCTTACACACACCTAATTGAGTATTATTTCACCTTATTTTTTTAAATGCAGGCACTTCTGCACCAAGAGGCCAGAAGTCCCCATTCTAACATATGGTTTCTCATCAAAATTCTAGGATCAAACTTTGTTTTCACAGAATCAACTCTATACTGAATTTCTAAACAACTATACTATAATGGCTGCTGGGGAGAGAAGGAAATTAACATCAAGTCTTACAACATATCTTAAGAGCAATAAAAAATAAAATGCTCTCCTTTGAACCACAATGGGCCAGCTGACCTTATTCTTTTGACACTATCCATGAGTAAACAGAGCCACTGAAAGTCAAATTTTAAAACATCTCATTCAAGCTACAAATAGAACAAAGAACCTCTACTCTTTACCTCCTTCCTATGCTGTTAGAAAGGTATAAAGGCAGCTCTCCTCAAAGGGGTTATCAGCTTTAACCTCAAAGTTAGGTAAAAATGCGATGGAAGGCCAGAATGCTCACACAGTGACAGACAACAGGCTGCTCAGGTCTAAACTTAGCACCAGGTCCAGATCCCCTCTCCTGGGTGTTCTTCAGCATCCTACAGGCTGTTTCCTACCAGACAGGACATGTCCCACTGTACTGTAAGGTAACACCGTTTGCTTGCTGTCTGGCCACCTACACTCAGCTGCCTGCAGGCAGGGACCAAGTCCTACTCATGCGTTCACTGCCTTGCCCCACAAAGGATCTGATGGACAGGGGCACCACTGAATGTTTGCCAACTGAGGAATATAGCATCCACAGTAAGTTTTAACAACCAGGAGGAGGCAATGAGCCTGTGCAAAGTAAGAAAGGTCACAAACATGGGACATGGGACATGACCTCTTTGTAGAAAGACGTGCAGACTCCCAAATTGCTATAAAAGCCACAGGAAGGAGGTGTGTCTCACACCAGAAATCTCTTTAAATGCCAGAAAACTACAGCCATTCCAGCTTACCCAATAGCTGAAAATAACAGAAGTGCCATCGAGTGACAGTTGTATACTTCAAGTCACTGGTCCCTCTTCCCAAATTTGGCAGATTGGCTCTTTATGGAAAAAACAAGTTAGAATGAGCCTTCTGTGATTTAAAAAAAGAAAGAAAGAAGAAAAGAAAGGAAGGAAAGACATCTTTGTGAGGATAGGGGAATTTTCTCAGTTGAAGTCATAGACTTATTTCTTGGTCAGTCATTTTGGGTTTAAACTCAACTCTAAATTCCACATCAGTTCCTATAACCTCACCATAAGAAAGTGTGAAGTGAAGCAGTCTTGTGAAAACAGAAACGGCTTAGAATCAGACAGACCAGGATTTGAACCTCAGCTGCACTAATGACTTGCTCAGTGACTCTGACAAGTGACTTTACCTCTCTGCGCTTGGCTTCCTCATCTGAAAACCTGGCACATGCCATCTACTTTGTCTGTTAAATGTGAGCAAAGCATGGTGCCCAATGCCTGGCACACAGTAAGCACTTGATCATTAGTAGCTATTTTTAAAAGCTCTGACAGGGAGGAAGACTCAGAGACTCAAAATCTAAATTAATTAGAGGAGAAAAGCAACCTCTTAAACCTAATATACAATTTAAGAATGCCTGGCTTTCCTCAATTATACATCTGATCACAAAACATGCCCTGTATCTGGTATTCCCTGCTACACTCAGCCAGGGGCAACAGAAGGGCTCCATGCCTGGGAGTCAGGGGACCCAAATAATAATCCTGGGTCATCTCTACCTTATCATGTGGCCTTCAGTAAAGCACTCCTCTGGATTTCAGTCTCCTTTCTAATACATTAAAGAACTGAATCTGGTTATTTTGATTATGAAGATTTATTTAAATGTCATTTTTGTCACAAATTAAAAGTCCAAATTATCCAGACTTGGGAAAACGCCAGCAAGAAGCAAACTTTTGGCCAGATATGGGGGCCCTCACCTGTAATCCCAGAGTACTGAGAAGCCAAGCCAGGAGGATCATTTGAGGTCAGGAGTGCAAGATCGGCCTGGGCAACATAACAAGACCCTATAACTACAAAAAATTTAAAAACTAGCTGGATGTGGTGGCAAACACCTGTAATCCTAGCTACTGGGGAAGCTGAGGCCTGAGGACTGCCTGAGCCCAGGAGTCCGAGAGTACAGTGAACCATGATCATACCACTGTGCTCTAGCCTGGGCAACATAGTGAGACCCTGTCAAGAAAGCCAGAAAGAAAGACAGAGAGAAAGACAAAAAGCAAGAAAGCAAGCAAGAAAGAAAAGTTTTTCACATGGCATATATTTAGGTTAATGATGATACTGAATGCCAACCCCCTATTGTTACTCTCAGGGACACTGGAAATTCAAGAGTCTTTCCTTCCATAACCTATTTACCTTTAAGACTTTGTCAATACTCAGTTTAATCAGGAAAAGAACACCTTCAGACTTTTCTTATGCCAGGTACCCTGCCTTGAAACACAAACACCCCACACAGATCACTTTCATACAACCTGGTATTATAATACCAGTGGGTCTATGGAAACCAGAGAGAGAGAGCCATCCTTTCCCTCCAAGCAAGTTTCTGGTAATAACAACCAAAAAGGAAAGATAATCCCAGAATTTACTAGCCAAGCCAAAGGAAGTTGTTCTCATCAATTAAAGCATAAATAATCCATAAAACCCACGGCCTACCTGATCTCCACTCTCCATCATTCATTTAATAAATACTGAGTGCCTCATGCATAGCAGGCAGTGGTAACCCAGGGGGTGGATCCAGAAATGAGCAAAAACAGACCTACCCTCATGGGGTTCAGGTCCACAAGGGAATGTGTGAGAAGCCGCTCTTTAGGCATTTCAACAGCAACAGGTGCTCCATTTCATTTTGCAATGAACTGTGCAAAGGAACACATCAATGCTCTGCTTTCCCACATCCTGCATGCAGAGTGTCGAGTTCTTGCACTTTCCATATAAATGCAGAAAAGCCTTTGATGACTATATTCTTACTTCTCCCAAGGATGATGCACAGTGCACAGGAGGGAAGTTAATTCATTATAGACAATGGATGCCTCAGGGCCAAAGTGCTCAGTTCGGTGGAGAAACCGTTTGGGAAAAATTGTCATTTATCCATGCATGTATCTGTCTCCATGAGAGACTGAACTTCAGAAGACAACAGCAATACAGTGTCTGGTACAGAATAGGGCTGTGATAGATGTCTATGAAATAAATATGCTCCATGGCAGCTCACAGACCTGTAGACTTCTTCCCTACAACTCTTGCCAGCCTGAACCCCACTCAAACTCTTGGTAATGGACTATGCGATGCTCTACTAGATTAGAGCTTCCCTTTTTCCTCGGGGTAGGGGGAGGGGCACATCATAGAACCCTTGAAGAGGCAAAGTTGTAAGTGCCCATAGACAAGAATATGCATATACTTGCAGAGGTTCAAAGACTATCTCTGAAAGTCTGTGACACTCAGGTTAAGAACCCCTATATTATGTTGTTAAAAACTAGACTTGAATTAATGTCAAAATCCTAACTGGCCAAGTTATATTTATTTGGCAAAAACAAGAACAAGCAGGCCAGGTAGACCTGGGTTTCAATCAATCCAGGTTTTGTCATTTGCTAGCCATGTGAAGTCAGAGAAGTCAACTTGCTTCTCTCAGCCTCAGTTTTTCTCCTCTGTAAAATGGGTTAACAATAGTTGCTAATTGCATGTTAATGTTAGGATGAGATGAACCAAAACGTAACATGCTTGATGGTCTCCTCTGTATACATAAGAGGAAACCATCAC
Source organism: Plecturocebus donacophilus (assembly GCA_004027715.1). Lineage (NCBI taxonomy): Eukaryota > Metazoa > Chordata > Mammalia > Primates > Pitheciidae > Plecturocebus > Plecturocebus donacophilus. The sequence continues at coordinate 27,050 of PVKP010007793.1, forward strand.
TGCCTTCCCTTTAGTCTATAGCTCTACACTGAACTCCCACTCCCATCTTCATCCCTATTCAGAATTGTGCTAATAACTCCCATGAGATCTCAGGGAACAAAAAGGAAAGTAAGAGGCTCTAAGAATTTATAACGTCACAAAATATAGCCCCAATTTTTCCCCCTGTATCAAATACTTGGTTTAAACCTATGAAGGCCCATCTGAGAAGACAGTGGGCAATCCCCTTCTGTGTAAGTCCAGGTCAGCTGTCATCATACAATTGTTCTATTAGACCAAGTCAACTTTTAGCTCTCTTCTCACCCCTAATAGCTAAAGGAATTGACTTAGTTCTTAAATGTCCTCAGCTTCCCTCTGTTTTAAAGTCCATTCAACATTTAACCTATGATCCAGGAAGGCTGAATTTAAAGTTATACAGAAACTATCATTCAGATTCCTTCTACAAATGAATTTCTCAAGCCTTTCTAAATATTTGACTTCAAGCAAAAAAAAAAAAAAAAAATGCATTTCCACTTTAAAACAATCTTTCATCTCTAGCAATGCAAATTTTCTTTGTTTGTTTAACCAATTCACATATGACTAGCCAGTGTTTAATCAGGCCTTTATTTAACATCACCAACCATGTGAGTTGCACAGCCAAGTCTGAAAGTTTCAGATAATGATCTCATTAACAGCAACAAATTGGTTCAAAGATGAAATATATATCAATATGTCTAAGAACCCTTTAAAGTCCCACACTTCAGAATTACAGGAGAAGTGTAATTAATTTCTCCAGCATTCAAATTGTATGCCTGACACTCTTACAAGCAAATAGGCTTTAACACTACATAAATAAATAAGGTAATAAAAGTAACTAATAGCATTTCATACCCACAAATCGTTTTCACCACAACTTTCACAGATGGAGACATTAAAAAAAAAAAATCTCTTCATTCAGATTACACTGGCGACCTTGGGATAGTTATTTAAACCTAAAATGCACAAGAGAAGAATCAAGATTCCTGATGACTAATCCTAAGGTTTGAAATACTACCTCCCTCCCTCTTTTAAGTGTGCTCTCTCGCGCGCACATTTTCTCTCTCTCTCTCTCTCTCTCTCTCTGTCTCTAACACTGACAGACAAACTGACACAATTCTTAACCAGGCTTCCCCTACCCTAACCCATGGAAATGCCAGAACAGGTACTTGATTTAGAATTATCTGGGCAAACCAGACTATGATAAGGTATCTACTACACACACAGACACACACACACACACACACACACACACTTTTCATGGGCATATAATAAAGAAGGGGAAAAATCAGTAATACAAACCAATTTCTCATCTTAGAGTTCTTAAAGGAGAGGGACTCCTAAACAGGTTTTTTTCTCCCCTAAACCATGAACAATACTGCTACAGAACCCCAATGGAAATAACAGAAACAATGCTATATTGCTACTATTTAGCTTCACTTATAGAAAAATGAACTCTGCTCTGAGACAATAAAACACTAAGCAGAAAATCACACTATTTTGGTTTTTTTCTTTTCTTTTCTTTTTTTGAGAGAGAGTCTCACTCTGTTGTCCAGGCTGGAGTACAGTGGCGTAATCACAGCTCACTGCAGCCTCAACTTCCCACGCTCAAACAATCCTCCCACCTGAGCCTCCCAAGCAGCTGGGTGCACGCCACCGTGCCTGGCTTTTTTTTTTTTTTTTTTTTTTTTTTTGTAGAGACCAGGTCTAATTGTGTTGCCTAGGCTGGTCTCCAACTCCTAGGCTCAAGCAATCCTACCGCCTCAGCCTCCCAAAATGCTGAGACTACAGGCATCAGCCACCACACCTGGCCACTACTTTTTTAAGATAGCAAATAAAAGAAGGTTTTGAAAAGTTCAATGAGATTGTGAGACCAGGGCACAGTGAAAGCCTAAAAGAAAGATAAGTCACAATGAGCAAGAGTTAAGATTCAAACGATTCTTGAAGACTATGAATAAAATGCTTGGGAATCTTCAGCAGAGCATCATCTCTAAACTTATAAAGGTTTTTCAAGATAGTAAACAAAAGGAGGGTTTTTTAAAGATAGTAAATAAAAGGAGGTCTTGAAAAGTTTGTGTTACTCAGAAAACATGATTAATCCAAAGCTGGACACTAATTTATTTCTTCTGCTTTCTCATTTCTCACCAAAAGAAAACATTATATTCCCTCTCAGTGGCCCTAAAACATCACCCTTCCTTACAAAAAAACTTTTTCAGGGCTGCCAGACAAGGTCCACACCAGTTCCTTCAATCAAACAGTATTTGCAGAACTCATAAAAGCACGCCAGCCTTTGTACACACACATCCCTGAAAGCCATACTGCACTCTGTCTGCAGAAACAGAGGTTCAACAAGTCAGCCACCACAATAAAGTTACTAAAGATACGAGGTGCACCATGAAACGACTATTCAGACAGCTCAGATAAACTCACCAACATTACTGCAGTTATAAGGGAATTAAGGACACCTATTAGTGATTGCTTAACAGGTAAACTTATTAAATACCATTTAAGTCACTTTACTTAGCAACTATTGACTTTTTTTTTTTTTTTTTTTTTTTTTTGGCTAAGCTAATGGACTACAAAAGAGTTAGATAAGCACTTCAAAAAGTTTCAAAAGAGAATAGGTTCCTTCTGCCAAATTCACATATTATCTCTCTACTCACAAGGATAAAACAGTTACAAATGGTGTTTAAATTGCTAATTTTGTATTAAATGGTGAACCCAAGATTATCTCCAAAGCATAACACTACTCACTCACCAGACAAACTACTGTTGAGAAAGAGTGACACGTTAAAACACTGCAGATAAAAATCGCAAACTTCAAAAGTCTCCTTCAAAAAGTCAAGTGCCGCTCTAAAACATCTTTTTTTTTTTTAGAAGGCTATAAATCAAACATTTCTAAACCATCAGGGCACAATGAAAGCCTCAAAGAAAGGCAAGGAGTTGCAAGGAGCAAGACAAGATTCAAACTATTCTTGAAGGTGGTGACTGAAATGTTCAGGAATCTTCAGCAAAGCATCATCTCTAAAACTTATAAAGATCATAATTACAACTTTTTTTAAGTCTAAAAGCATTATAACATAGATAGTCAAAGGGTTCATTGAAGGAATTTCCTCTTCTATTTACCCCACAGAAGTTTTCAGATGGGGTAAGAGCCCGCTAAGGCAATGCTACTGATACATCGCATGGGCCTGGGTGCCTCCTTTAGCTTTGTAAGGGCACACCTCTAAGGAGTCAAGCTGCATAACTCTCCCTGTCCTATGCAGGCAGGGCTTGGAGTCTGCACCCAAGGAGGGAAAAGGACACCACGGAAGAGCTGTCTACACTGCAGGCTGCTATGCAATCATTCCATGCAGTCCCCTTCTTTTCATTCATAACTCATCCAAGAGTAAAGCACAGAAGGCCCACAAAGCTTAGGCCCTGCGGGCATCCGATCACCCCAAAAGTTCAAAGACAAGCCAACCTTTACAAATCGCCCTCATCCTAGGTGTGCATATTAACCGCCGTTAAGTGCGCTGGCCGTCTAACAAGTTGATAAAATCGGAACCAAGGAAGCAGTAAGACATCGACCCAGCTAACCACCGCAGAAGCTTCAGTTGGGAGACCCTCTTCCAAAGAGCACGCACAGCTTAAAGCTCTCCCTAGCTAGCTTCCTTCGGAATGCGATCTCTTTCACTTGATCCAAGGTGGAGGCCCTGTCAGTGAAAGACCTCGTCTCCCCATTTGCAGCCCCTTCGCATTAGTCTTTGGCTGAGGGACGGGCAGGAGGTATCCCTCCCACCCTCTGTAATGTGAGGCACGCAGCGAGGGCTGCCTTCCATCGCCACTCCACGCGTGGAATCCCCGATCCCCACTTCTCAACCAGCTCCGCCTCCTTCCCGGCCGGCTGCTGCTCGTCCAGAGACCCGCAGGAGGGTCTGCGGCGCCCAGGTAAGGCGTGCGGCAGGTTCCGGGGAAGAACCCGATGTTATGCAGCCCTTCAGACAAACCTGACCGCACCCAAAAAGAATATGCATGGATGGAAAGCAAAGCCTGCAACCTGAAACGAGCCACCCATCCCTCATCACTTGTCTTTCCAAAGTTGGCATTCAACAGGTAGTTCTCGGGACTTCCACCTGAGGCAGACCGAAATACCCAAACGGCCAAGGAAGCCGCCCCAGCGTGGGTGCCGGGCCCAGGGTCCTCCTCCTGCCCCGGGTTAAGGGAACTCGAGCCCCCACGTCCGCGTGCCCCCCGCGGCGGAGCCCGGGAGGCCGCGTCCCGCCCGCCAGCCCGCCCGCAGGGGAGGGAAGCCGCTGGCCTCTCGGCCGCCCCTCCCGCCCGCCCGCCAGTCAGCCAGCCCGCGGCGGGGTCCGCGGGCGCAGCCCCCGGAGCCATCTTGTGGCTGCAGCGGCGCGGGGCCCGGGCGGCGGGCAGCTACCTGCACGATCTCGCCCTCGGCGCTGAGCGTGGCCCCGGCCCGCGAGAAGCGGCCCGTGAGGCCGGTGGTGTAGGTGGTGTAGTCGCCGCTTGGGCTCGACTCGAACAGCACCACCTCTACGAACGCCGTCTCCTTGGCCCGCGCCGCGCCGGGCCCCGCGGCCGCCAGCAGCAGCCCGAGCAGCAGCGGCAACGGTGGCGGCGGCGGCAGGCGGCGGCACCGGAGGCCGCGGGGGCGGCGGCGGAGGCGGTGGCGGCAGCGGCCCGGGGCCCCTGGGCGCCCGCCCGAGCGCGGCCTCATGGTCCTGCGGCGGGAGGGCGCGGAGGGCGGGCGCGGCCGGGCATAGTCGCTGGCCGGCTGAGGACCGAAGGCGGGCGGACGCCTCACAGCCCCATCGCGGCGGCGGCGGCGGCTTTGTGGGTCGCAGGCTCCGCTCGGCTCCCCCGGCCGTCGCGCCGCGGCCCTTTCATCTGCTCCACGTGAGGGGTTATCCCCGCCCTGGCAGCGTCGTGACCCGCTCTCCCCTCCCTCCCCGCCCTCAGCCGCCGCAGCCGCCGCCGTGGGGAGTGAGAAGGCGGGGCGGGCGCGCCTGCGGCGAGAGGCGGGGCCCGAAGGCCGAGCACGCCCCGCCCCTCCCCGCCCCTGCTTTCCTCTGCGCTCTGCCCCTTTGCCCTCGCTCCGCCCCATCATCCCAGCTCCGCCCCCCGCCCGTAGTCTGCGCCCCGCCCCATCGTCCTTGCTCCGCCCTCGCTCGCCGCCTTGCTCCACCCCATTATTCTCGCTCCGCCCCCCGCCCGTCGTCTCTACTCCGCCCCTTCGCCCTCGCTCCGCCCCCGCCGCGCTCTGCCCTCCACGGCAGACATTTCTCCTCGCAGTTGCTGGAGTTCGGCGGGAACCAGGACAGCAACCTGCTCCAGGAGATGCGCGCCCCCTCTGGAGGCGCCATGCGTCCTGGTCCGGTGCAGGAGTTAGGGCCATATGGTCTTGAAAGGCCCCGTCCTTCCGGGTTTCCCCGCCCCAATTTACAGTTCCCAGGAAGCTTGATCGCCCGATTCGGGCGCTCTATTCCTACCCCCACCTCCAGGATCCAACGGGGAAAGCCAGGGCAGTCGGGGGCAGCTTGCATCTTGGGTCGTGTCCGGTTCTTGCACAGGTGTCGCCTAGACAGCTTCTCTGTCTGAAGTCTCTACTGAAGGAGTGAGGAAGGCCTTGAGGACCTTTTGATGGAGTTCATCTTTCTGCAGCCCCAGAAACTGTAATTCAGACACCACCCCCAAAACAGTCTGGAAACTTTGCCTCGTCTCGTGCAACCAGAGGAGTCCAACATCATTACCACCCTCTATGCACAGACTGCTGGCTGCCAAACTAACATATCTGAGGCACGTGCTCGAAGGCTCAGAGGTTCCCAATCACCCAGAAAATAAACTTTTAATTCCCTGCCCCTTTTGGAACATGTCTTTTCCTTCCTCATCTAGTCCTCGGAGAATTGAACCCCTCCTTGAAAAGCCTGATCCAATTCCCACTTCCTCCGTGGAGTCTTCCTTCCCTGGCCAGAACAGCTTTGTTCAGATATTTGCAAATATTTGGCTAGGATGAATCTGCTTCTCCTTGCTACCACACCCAAAATGTTAAAAAGACAAAAGAAAGAAAGAAAGAAAACTCATTGAGAATTTTCTTGAGTAAACAACTTACCAAAGATATATTTTAAAGCTGAAAAAAAAGTTAATGTGCAATAGAAAACACACTTGAAAAAAATCCACAGATCTGTATTACCACATATGGACCACCCAGAGCTTCTGCCCAGGAGGGAGGCACCTGGGAAATCGGGACTCTGGAGGGAGTGGCTTTTTAGTTTCTCCAAAACTGAGCCTAACTGGTGCTGACTGCAACGGGGCACCATCAATCCTAACAATGACCCCCACAGAGTATTTTTTTTCATTTAGATACAGGGTCTCCCTCTTTTGCACAGGCTAGCGTGCAGTGGTGTGATCACAGCTCACTGTGTCCAAGTATCGAACTCCTGTGCCCAAGTATCCTCCCAGCTCAGCCTCCTGAGTAGCTGGGACTGCAGGTGCCACACCCAGCCTCCATCCAGTTCTTAATTAAGAGGGAGGGCAAATCTCTATAGTTCATGGATGACACTTGGCAATATTTAAAATTCAAAGGCACCCACCACCAACTGATAAATGAATAACCAAATGTGGTCTATCCATGCAATGAGATACTATCTATCCAGAAATGAAATACTTGGCCGGGTGCAGTGGCTCATGCCTGTAATCCCAGCACTTTGGGAGGCCAAGACTGCTGGTGAATCACCTGAGGTCAGGAGTTTGAAACTAGCCTGGCCAACATGGTGAAATCCCGTCTCTACTAAAATTACAAAAATTAGCTGAGCATGGTGGCGCGTGCCTGTAATCCCACTTACTCAGGAGGCTGATGCGGGAGAATCCCTTAAACCTGGGAGGCAAAGGTCACAGTGAGCCAAGATTGTGCCACTGCACTCCAGCCTGGGCGACAGAGTCAGACTCCATCTCAAAAAAAAAAAAAAAAAAAAAATGAAATGAAATACTAATACACGCTACAACATGGATGAACCTTGAAAACATTATGCTAAGTCAAAGAAGCCAGACGCAAAAGCCCACATATTCCATGATTCCATTTATATGAAATGCCAAGAATAGACAAATCTATAAAGACAGAAAGTAGATTACTGGTTGCCAGAGGATAGGGAGAGGCAGGAATGGGTAGTGACTGCTAATGGGTTTCTTTGGAGGGGGATGAAAATATTCTGGAATTAGATAATGCTGTTGGCTGCACAACTCTGTAAATATACTAAAAACCACTCAATTGTACACTTTTAAAAGGTAAATATTATGGCATATGAATTTTATTTTCTTTTAGAAACAGGGTCTCACTGTCACACAGACTGGAGTGCAATGGCGCCATCACAGCTCACTGCAGCCTCCACCTCCTGGGCTCAAGTGATCTTTCAGCCTCAGCTTCATAAATAGCTGGGACTACAGGTATGCACCACCACACCAAGCTAAATTTTAAATTTTTGCTTGTAAAGACAGGTTCTCGCTATGTTGCCCACACTGGACTGAAACTCCGAGGGTCAAGCAATCCTCTTGCCTCAGTCTCTCAAAGTGCTGGGAGTAACAGGTATGACCCACCACAACTGGCTGCTATGTGAATTATATCTCAAAATAGCTGATAAAAAAATTTCTAGCTGGGCACAGTGGCTCACGCCTATAATCCTAGCACTTTGGGAGGCTGAGGCAGGTGGATCACTTGATGTCAGGAGTTCGAGACCAGCCTGGCCAACATGGTGAAACCCCATCTCTACCAAAAATACAAAAATTAGCTAGATATGGTGGTGCACACCTGTAGTTCCATCTACTTAGGAAGCTGAGGTGGAGGCTGCAGTGAACTAAGATTGTCCCACTACACTCCAGTCTGGATGACAGAGCTAGACTCCATCTCAAAAAAAAAAAAATTCTGTCTTCAGTGGTATTTTCATGCAAGTGCGTGTACATGCACGTGTGCATGTGGGCACACACACACACACAGGATACAGCATAAGGATATCCTCTGCTCTTTGAAGTCTTAGTGCACATTTCACACCCTCAGCAGGGACTACCCTGACTATACTATTTTAAACTGCAATATGCCCCTTGTCATCCACTCCTATCCTCCCTTGGCCTGCCTTCCCCTACCCCTGTGGCGTTTATCACCTTGTAACATACTAAATCAATTGTTTATGTATTTTTGTCTGTCTTCCACACCCTACATGCACGCATGCCAGAGAACAAGCCCTCTAATGACAGACATCTTTCTTTTGTTCAGTGACTTAGGCTGAGGCTCCCTGACCCAGAGTAGGCACTCAATAAATATCTGATGCATGAATTAAGGACTAAATGAATGAGTGATAAGCTCAGCAATGTGTATCCCTCCCATTTTGCAAACATTTGGGGCAGCTTGTTAACAGCTGCATTGGAGTATTGGGCTTCATGGGACCAAAATAAATTCTGAATGTGGAGAAGAATGACCATCCTTCTCTCAAGAACTGCGATGCAAACCCACACGAGAGTCAGAAAACAAACCAGTTTTTATTTTTTAAATTCTGCTTAAAGAAAGAGATGGGACCAGACACGGTGGCTCATGTCTGTAATCCCAGCACTCTGGGAGGCCAAGGAGGGCTGATCACTTGAGGCCAGGAGTTCGAGACCAGCCTGACCAACATGGCGAAACCCCATATCTACTAAAAATACAAAAAATTAGCCAGGCGTGGTGGCACACACCTATAGTCCCCGCTGCTTAGGAAACTGAGACAGGAGAATCGCTTGAACCCAGGAGGCAGAGGTTGCAGTGAGCCCAGATTGCGCCAGTGTACTCCAGCCTGGGCAGCAGAATAAGACTCTATCGCAAAAAAAAAAAAAAAAAAAAAAAAAAAAGGCCGGGCGCAGTGGCTCACGACTGTAATCCCCAGCACTTTAGGGGGCTGAAGCAGATAGACCACAAGGTCAGGCGTTTGATACCAGTCTGACCAACATGGTGAAACCCCGTTTCTACTAAAAAACATAAAAATTAGCCAGGCGTGGTAGCACACACATGCAGTCCCAGCTACTCAGGAGACTGAGGCAGGAAAATTACTTGAACCTGGGAGGCAGAGGTTGCAGTGAACGGAGATCATGCCACTGCACTCTAGCCTGGGCGACAGAGCAAGACTCTGTCTCAAAAAAAAAAAAAAAGAAAAAGAAAAATATGAAAGCTGTGCACTGTGGCATGTGCCTATAATCAGGATACTGAGGTAAAAGGATCCCTTGAGCACAGGAGTTCAAATCCAGCCTGGGTAACATGGCAAGACTCCATCCCTGAAAAAGAAAAAGGAAAAGGAGGTCTGGGCAACATAAAGCGACCCCTGTCTCTAAAAACTAAAATTAGCCAAGCATGGTGGTGGGCACCTGTGGTTCCAGCTACCTGTGAGGGTGAAGTAGGAGGATCTCTTGAACCCAGGAGTTGGAGGCTGCAGTGAGCTAAGATTATGCCACTGTACTTCAGACTGGGCAACAGAGCAAGGCTCTGTCTCAGAGAAAGAGAGAGAGAAACATAGGGTTAATAAGATATAGTTCAGAAACACAGAGGTAGCATGATTCATCTTTCAGCAGTGTGAAGCTGTTCAGAAAGGAAGTATTCACTGAGTAATGAAGTTTCACCAAAATCTGACAGGCAGCAAGGGGAGATAGAAAATAACTTCAAATAAGAGATAAGACCCATCAGCTAGAGCAAGGAAGGGATCCGCAAGCTGGGCCAAGTGATAGAAGTGAAGCACATTCATTATCTTGTGTAGCACATCCCTAGCAGATCATCCTGAGTGTAATTTAGCTTATTCCTTTCCTTGCTTATCAGACACAGCTCAGAAGAAAGTAACAGAGAACAGGTGCATCAGCTTTGGTTAAAGCCGCCAAACCTTTGGCAAATCTCACTGACTTAGGCCAAAAACCACATAAAGCTTTAGGAAATTTTCTGCCAGCAAAATTCTATTAATGTGACTAAATAGGGAAGTTCAGGGATTTCAAATTTATAAACATACAATTTAGTACCTAAAGAGACTGCATCTGTGCTAAATAAATGCAGATGCATATGGTATTCTAAGACAAAAGAGGGGTGGGTGAGTAGACAGATACGTGAAGGTTTGCAAACATTACCTATATATGGAAGGAGACATTAGAAACTAATTAATGGTTGTTTCTGGAGAAGCATCTGGGTGACTGGGATGCAAGGAACAAAAGGAAACTTACATTTCCCAAAAAAGTCAGACCTCCATTTCTGTCAGTTCTGCATTTATGGATTCAACAAACCATGAACAGAAAATATTCAAGAAAAAAATGAAGGTTTGTACTGTACTGAACATATACAGATTTTTTTTCTTGTCAAAAATAGCATAACAACTATTTACATGGCATTTACATTGCATTTGGTGTTATCACATCTTGAGATTATTTGAAGTATACAGGGGGGCCAGGTCCAGTAGCTCACGCCTGTAATCCCAGCACTTTAGGAGACTGAGGCAGGCAAATCATGACGTCAGGAGTTTGAGACCATCCTGGTTAGCATGGTGAAACCCCGTCTCTACTAAAAATATAAAAAATTAGCTGGGCGTAGTGGCAGACGGCTGTAGTCCCAGCTACTCAGGAGGCTGAGGCAGGAGAATCGCTGCAACCAGGAGGCAGAGGTTGTAGTGAGCTGAGATCGAGCCATTGCCCTCCAGCCCAGGTGACAGAGTAAGACTTGGTCTCAAAAAAAAAAAAAAAACCTAAACCTAAAATGCAATAATGCAATAAAAAAAAAGAAAAAGTATGTATGCAAGATAGGAGGTTTCCTCTATGATGTTCGCCCAAGAGTAGAGAAAGAGTATATCCCTAAATTTTATAGTTTGGTAAAGGAGGGTACAGAATATCTGCTTTAAGTCCTAGTCAGTATAGCTTCCATAACTGGAAGTTTATAAAATAAAAAGAAAGAATGACATCTTATTGAAAAAGGTAAAAATTACCACTATTGGGAGACTACATAATATTTTCCTAAAAATTCCAAGGAAATAAATTTGAAAATCTTCTAATTAATGAGTGAATTTATTTTAGGGGTTCAATAAAAAATGTGCAAAAGCATTATCTTTCTTATGTACTTGTCATAGTGAACATTATAATTCATTTTATTTTCTGCATATTTGAATTTGCAGACTTACACAATTATGTTTTATGACTTGAGTAATAAAAAACAATAGTGGATAATGAGAAAATGAAACAAAAAAGTGCTCGCTTCGGCAGCACATATACTAAAATTGGAACAATACAGAGAAAATTACTATGGCCCCTGCGCAAGGATGACACTCAAATTCGTGAAGTGTTCTACATTTTTTAATTAAAAAAAAAAAAAAAGAAAACGAAAAAAAAATGGGCTGGGGTAGTGGCTTACATCTGAAATCCCAGTACTTTGGGAGGCCAAGGCGAGTGAATCACTTGAAGTCAGGAGTTCGTGACCAGCCTGAACAACATGGTGAACCCCATCTCTACTAAAAAACACGAAAATTAGCCAGGCGTGGTGGCATGCACCTGTAGTACTAGCTACTCAGGAGTCCAAGGCAGGAGAACTGCTTAAACCTTGTGGGCGGAGGTTGCAATGAGCTGAGATCACACAACTGCACTCCAGCCTGGGCAACAGTGTGAGACTCCGTCTCAAGAAAAAAAAAAAAAACTAAATTTAAAAAATGGATTAACCAATCTCTGCATTCAAGTAGTTCCTTTCTTTTTTTGTTTTTTTTTTTTGAGATGGAGCCACTGCACCAGTAGTTCTTTCTTTTTTCATTTCTTCCTTCCATCTGCAAACATTTATTACTATATGGGACAGATAAACAAGTCAATAAAAGATTTTACTAAAATATAAGTACACATTACTATTTTACAAAATAATTTTAAGACTTTGAACCTTATGTTGCTACTTTAAGGTGATCCAGATGTAAGATATGTTAGCATTCTTCTACAGTACTTATAACTATTTCTGGAAACTTTCGTTTATTATGTTAAACATCATATAATTCTCTTGAAAGGCACAATAGATATTATATAGACAAGTAGCGGCAGTTCTTTCAAACTCTTAGAAGTATCTCTTTGGCCTTTGAAGTATGCCATCAGTCTATGTCTACTTTGAGCCTTGAGGCAGAAAGCCAATCTAGGCCCCAACTCATCAGTGGTTTAAACCTTGCTTCAACCTGCCCCTGATTTGCAATGGCCGCCCAACCGGGAGTCACAAACTCCAACAGCGCTCCAGGGGCCAGGCAGGGAATGTGACTGAGTGAAGTGGGCCAAATGGAAGCAAAAATAACCAGCAAGTGAGATGGTAAATGACAACAGTGCTTCAAATGGGAACACCCTTGGGAGTGGTGGCCTGGGGAATGCCTGGCCAGCGCAGAGGGCCACTCCAGCATGTCATTGCTGTGGGGAATGTGGACCCAAGATGCACAGATCTTCTGATTTGTTCAAAAGAAGCAAAAATCCTGATTTGTTTGTAGCATCTCCTAGTTTTTAAATGTTAGAAATCGATTTCTAAAGATTAGTATTGCAGTGGAGCTAAATGAATACATCTACAGGCCATTTTTGACTCAAGAGACACAGAAGAGAAATTAGACAAAGTAGATGCTGATTGGACCAAGTGGTAAAATGATCACTTCGAAGCTATTAAGGTGAGGAAAAGGAAGAAGTTCCAAGATCTCAGAAGTATAAATAATGCACTATATATAGGACACAGTTGTATTCGAGGGCAGCACCCTTGACCACAAGAGGCATCTGTCTTCAGGGTGCAGCATTTAATTGAAGTGGAAATGTAAGCACATGCCTACTCGGCCAAGAAAGGCTGATGAGGGATGAGGGATCATTAGACCTTCACAGATAGGGAAGTCAGGTTGCTTTTACACTGCTGATGTCCCTATTTGAAGATAAAGAAAAAAGAATTGGGAGAAAACATCAGAAAGAAATAAAGGCCAATTACTTGCTTTTGTCCAGCAATATCAGACAGGAGAGCTTAGCACAGAGGTGAGTTAATAGGAAAGAAGACAGTCTGGGTGAGAATATACACTCCATTCACGGTGAGTGGGAAACAACAGCAGCTTGCAGGGAAGTAGTAATGAACAGGAATTACTGACTCAACATTGTTCTTTACTAGGAGTACCACGCCTTCCTGGCCCATGCAGTCTCTGGGGGGCTGTCAATCACAGAGTTCAGCATCCCAACACAAGTGGGCATGTGACTCAGACTAGCCAATCGAAGCACTCCACTCCCCTAACTACAAGCATTGGTTCAGAAGTGAGAATGTGACCAAGGCAGGACCAATTCGAATCTTCCCTGAAATTTGATCTACACCAATTTGTGAGAAAGATCTTTCTTCTCCTCTGGTATCTCAAACTGTAAGGATTATGTAAACTTAACTGTGGCTTTTTTCCTCAACCACATAGAAAATGCTGCTGTTATTGCTGCAGGAAAAAGGAGCAGAGACAAGCTGAGATGAGATAAAGGAGAAGAGGAAGGGTACTGGCTGCATCCATTGAGCACTTGGATCCATCCCTACAATAAAAGACTCCAGAAAAATACAGCAGTAAAGCTGACTAGTTCAGTGACTAGCAGTAGTGATAAGAGGTAGACACCCACGTACAACATATGCACCATCAAACCAAAGAAACTGAGATTGAGGTGGGTCAAGAAACCCAAACTTTGCTGAAAGCAGCTGAGTCAAACATAGTTTCACATAGTACAACTCTAGTAGGTACCTCTCAAAAAATCTTTTGCAAATCAAGAAAAATGAAAAAGATTCCAAAGCCAGAAACCTAAAATAAAGAAGGGCTCTGTGTATTAATTAAGTCAATGGACGAATGAACAAATAGACTAGAGTTCCTTATCATTTATTTTTTTTTTATTTATTTATTTTAAGACGAGATTTCACCATGTTGGTCAGGCTGGTCTTGAACTCTCTACCTCAGGTGATCCACCCGCCTTGGCCTCCAAAGTGCTTGGATTATAGGCGTGAGCCACCATGTCCAGCCTCATTTATTTTTAATTTTATTTTTTCTGAGACAAGTTTCACTGTGTTGCCCAGGCTGGAGTGCAGTATCATGATCGTAGCTCATCATATCCTCAAACTCCTGGGCTCAAGCAGTCCTCCCACATCAGCCTCCTGAGTAACTAGATCTACAAACATACACCACCACACCTGGTTAACGTGTGTGTGTGTGTGTGTGTGTGTGTGTGTGTGGTTTGTCATTGTTGTTGTTGTTCTTTGAGACAGTCTCATTCTATTGCCCAGACTGGAATGCAGTGGTGTAACCCAGGTTCAAGCAATTCTCCTGCCTCAGCCTCCTGGGTAACTGAGATTACAGGTGTGCGACACCACACCTGACTAATTTTTGTATTTTTTACTGGGCATGGGGTTTCACCATGTTGGCCAGGCTGGTCTTGAACTCCACACCTCAAGTGATTCACCTGCCTCGGCCTCTCAATGTGCTGGGATTACGGACATGAGCCAACATGCATGGCCCGTTCTTATTTTTGTTTTTGTAGAGACAGGATCTTGCTTTGTTGACCAAGCTGGTCAAATTTCTGGCTTCAAGTGATCCTCCCACCTCAGCCTCCCAAGTGCCAGGATTACAGGCCTGACCCCCCATGTCTGGCCTCCTTATCATTTCAATTGAGGGCACTTAGAAGAAATAACTCACAACACAGAAGATGACAAATCTGTCATCTCCAAATGTGACATGGAATTCAAATAGGCCTCACATTTTATTGCTGAAAGACACCTTAGAGATCAGAAAACCAAGACCTAGCACTTACAACAAGATAATAGATCAATAAAAGTACACAGCATGGAGGTGCCCAGCCTCCTACATGGTCTCATTTATACAGAGGTGCTATCTGGCAACAATTAAATACTGAGCACAGACATGATGTAGAAGAGAGATATCACACAACCTTGCCTTCTTTGTGCAAGCCAGTGCCACCTTCTTTGGTTTTGGTCAACTAGCACCTTAAGGCTCTTGGAAGTCACAGCCACAAGGATCAAGAAAGCCCACTCTTATTCTAAGATACTTTCACAATGGTCTGCAAAGATTTACAGTATTTCTGTGTATATATAAGATTTACAGTATGTGTGTATATATACACACTGTATGTACGTATACAGTATATATACATATATTTATAGTATCTACACTGCACATCTATAGTATATACTATAAATACAGTATATACTACATACTGTATCTACACATACACTGTATATGCACTATATGTACAATATATGCCATAGTATACTGTATATATTATAGGTTAATAGTATATATACTGTATATGTAAATATATACATACTGTAAAGATTTATAGCCTATAGACTGTAAATCTGTATATGTACTGTAAATATATATGTTTATGTATATATCACATGTATCACATATACACATATGCACACAGGCATATATACATATTTTTGTTTGTTTTACAAAAAAAGAGGCCAGGCATGGTGGCTCACGCCTGTAATCCCAGCACTTTGGGAGGCCAAGGCGGGTGAATCACGATGTCAGGAGTTTGAGCCCAGTCTGTCAAACATGGTGAAACCCTGTCTCTACTAAAAATGCAAAAAATTAGCCGGGCATGGTGGTGTGTGCCAGTAATCCCAGCTACTCGGGAGGCTGATGCAGGAGAAGTGCTTGAACCAGGGAGGTGGAGGCTGCAGTGAGCTGAGATCACGCCACTGCACTCCAGCCTGGGTGACAGAGCAAGACTTTGTCTCAAAAAAAAAAACCCGGATGAAAAACAAAAACAAAACAAAAAAAAGAATTTCTAACCATAAGATTCCCCCATCTCACACTGTCTTCCCCCACTTAAGTTATCCATTATTTTGAATCCCTTACTTCCCTTTTATAGACTTTCTTTGCATCTGTATGTAATCTAAAATTTTATTTTTATTCATTTTAGTTGCTTTTACTTTAATAAAAGAGTATCATAATGAATACAATCTTTCGGAACCTTTCTTTACTTTTTTCCACTTCATAGTATATTGCTAATATTGGTCCATATTATTAAGTCATTGGAGTTCACCTGTTTCGATTCTTGTGTAGTGTTTCATTGCACAGATTATATCAGAGTTCATCCATTGCATTCTTCTCTTGATAGACATTCGGTCTATTGCCAAATTTTTGCTCTTGTGGAGCAAAAGTTTTTCCTCTAATGCTTCTCTTAACATATAGCACATATTAATACTGTTAGCCTGTTCTCACACTGCTATAAAGAAATACCTGAGACTGGCCGGGTACAGTGGCTCACACTTGTAATCCCAGCACTTTGGGAGGCCAAGAGGGGCGGATCATGAGGTCAGGAGTTTGAGACCAGCCTGTCCAATATGGTGAAACCCCATTTCTACTAAAAAATACAAAAATTGGCCATGTGTGGTGGCACATGCCTGTAGTCCCAGCTACTCGGGAAGCTGAGGCAGGAGAATCGCTTGAACCCGGGAGGTAGAGGTTGCAGTGAACCGAGATTACGCCACTGCACTCCAACCTAGGCGACAGAATGAGACTCCGTCTCAAAAAAAAAGAAAGAAAGAAAGAAAAAGAAAAAAAAGAAATACCTAAGACCAGGTAATTTTATAAAGAAAAGAAGTTTAATTGGCTCACAGTTCTGCAAGCTGTACAGGAAGCATACGAGTCTGGGGAGGCCTCAGGAACCTTATAATCATGGTGGAAGGTGAAAGGAAAGCCTGCACACCTTACAGGGCCACAGCAGAAGGAAGGGAAAGAAGAAAAAGATGCTACACATTTTTTTTGAGACAGAGTCTGGCTCTGTTGCCAGGCTAGAGTACAGTGGCACTATCTCAGCTCACTGCAATCTCCGCCTCCCGAGTTCAAGTGATTCCCGTGTCTCAGCCTCCTGAGTAGCTGGGACTATAGGCATGCATCACCACACCCAGCTAATTTTTTGTATTTTAGTAGAGACAGGTTTTCATCATGTTGGCCAGGATGGTCTCAATCTCCTGACCTTGTGATCTGTCCACTTTAGCCTCCCAAAGTGCTGGGATTACAGGCATGAGCCACCATGCCCAGCCAATGCTACACACTTTTAAACAACCAGATCTCACAATAACTCACTCACTCAGTATCAGGAGAGCAGCACCAAGGGGATGGTGCTTATTCATTCATGAGAACTCCATCCACATGATCCAATTGCCTCCCACCAGGCCACCTCCAACACTGGGGATTACAATTCAACATGAAACTTCGTGGAGACACATGTAACCCATATCAACATGTCATATTGTACAATAGCCTGTAGGTTATTTTCAAGGTCCTAGTTTTCATTCTGGATGGTGGAACCATGGGTCTTTATTATTAAAACTCATTAACCAAGTAAATAAAAGCAGACCATACATTGACCAATGATGCCAGTGTGTCATAACTAATCTAATTATACACATCCAAGATCCAGAGAGAAAAATAATTCAGGAAAATACTATACGTGCTGTGATATGCCCTGTATTTTGCCTTGGAATGCTTGCTGTATCAGCACATCTAGGCCTGTTTCACCTTTAATTTTGCAGAATATTGTAGTAATGGACACAACATAATTTAAATTTTAAAAAAATTTATTGGCCAGGCATGGTGGCTCACGCCTGTAATCCCAGCACTTTTCAGGGGGCTGAGGCAGGTGGATCATGAGGTCAGGAGTTCAAGACCAGACTGGCCAACATGGTAAAACCCCGTCTCTACTAAAAAATACAAAAATTAGCTGGGTATGGTGGCTTGTGCCTATAATTCCAGCTACTTGGAAGACTGAGGTAGGAGAATTGCTTCAACCAGGACCCAGGGGGCAGAGGTTGCAGTGAGCCAATATCGAGCCACTGCACTCCAGCCTGGACTATGGAGTGAGACTCCATCTCAAAAAAAAAAAAAAAAATTATCTTGGAAAATTTCAAACATATGCAAAAGAGTGAATGGAACTGGATGAGCCCAGTTTCGCTAATTATTAACATCTGGCCAGTCTTGCTTCAGCTTTTCCCCACTACTCTCTCCCTCTCTCCCTCCCTGTCCTGTCTGCATTATTTTAAAGCAAATCTTTATTTGTCCAGAACTCCCTCTCTGTTGGTGGATGCAGGTTGTTTCCACTCTTTGGCTTCTACAAACAATGCTGCAATGAACGTCCTTGAAAATACAGTGAAATTATTTATATATGTGTATATGACCTGGCTCATGCCTGTAATTCCAGCACTTTAGGAGGCCAAAGTGGGTGGATCATGAGATCAGGAGTTTGAGACCATCCTGACCAACATGATGAAACCATTTCTACTAAAAATAACAAACATTAGCTGGGCCTGGTGGCGCACGCTTGTAATCCCAGCTACTCAGGAAGCTGAGGGAGGAGAATCCCTTGAACCCGGGAGGCAGAGGTTGCAGTGAGCCAAGATCGTGCCATTACACTCCAGCCTGGGGACAGAGAGAGACTCTGTCTCAAATAAATAAATAAATTCCTTATAAATTACCCAGTCTCGGGTATGTCTTTAGCAGCATGAGAACAGATTAATACAGTAACTATATACATTATATATATATATATATATATATTTTTTTTTTTTTTTTTTTTTGATTCAGGGTCTCACTTTGTCACCCAGGTGGAATGCAGTGGCACAATCTCAGCTCACTGCAGCCCGACCTCCTGAGTTCAAGCGATCTTCCCACTTCAGCCTCCTGAAAAGCTGGGACGACAGGCATATACCACCAAGCCCAGATTTTTTTCTTTTTTTAACTTAGTAGAGGAGCCGGGTGGGGTGGCTCGTGCCTATAATTCTAGCACTTTGGGAGATGAGCAGATCACCTGAGGTCAGGAGTTGGAGACCAGCCTGGCCAACATGATGAAACCCCGTCTCTACTAAAAATACAAAAATTAGCCAGATGTGGTAGTACACGCCTGTAATCCCAGCTACTCAGCAAGCTGAGACATGAGAATCACTTAACCCAGAAGGTGGAGGTTGCAGTGAGCCAAGATCACACCACTGCACTCTAGCCTGGGGTGACAGAGAAACTCTGTCACGAAAAAAAAAAAAAAAACTTAGTAGAGACGGGGTTTTGCCATGTTGCCCAGGCTGGTCTCGAACTCTTAGGATAAAGTGATCCACCCGCCTTGGCATCCCAAAGTGCTGGGATTACAGGCGTGAGCCACCCTGCCTGGCTAAGGTCCAGAGATAATTTCGATTTCAGACACAGATGGGACCAGGGGCTCAAAGATACTGTCAGGTGCCATGGCTCTCCAGTTTGCTGCTCTGCTTTCCTCTGTGATGCCACTTTTCTCAGTTTCTTACATGGCGGTCCCTCTCTTCAGGGCTCAGCTCATCCATGTTGTCAACATTCCTGTTGAAAAGAGAGCTCCCGTCTCCTCAGTGCCAACCCAAATCATGGGTTGACTCTCATTGGCCAGACCTGATTTATGTATACCTCTCTGAACCAATTGCTATGGCCAGGAAGATGGACCCTGCTGATTGACTAGACTTGGCTCATCTGCTCTTTTCTGGAGCAGGGGACCTGAATCAGTACCTTGAAACTATATTGAACAAGTTTGGCTGATGACTGTCCCCTTAGTAAAGGAGGAATGGATAGTAGTCAGGCAAAACACATAAAAGCAAAAAAAAAATAGATGGGTAGTTGCCTCCTCTAAGGTCTTCTCCACCCCTCTCCCAACCCCTGGTGGACAGGTGCTCCTCCCCCTGTTCTCCTACCTTCAGCAGGTCCCTCTTGGAGCTTGGATCATGTTGCAAAACATTCATCCATTTCTGTGCCTGTTTCCTCCTACTAGGCCATTTAACTCCTTGAGGATGAGGACTATGCCTTTTGCTTAGACAGGTAATTAATCCCTGGCAAAATGCCTCCCATACAGTTAACACACAATACATGTTTGCTAAATGAATCTACACCAAAATAAAATCCTGACATTCAAGCCTCTTTCTTTCTTCCCTTCTTTCCTTCTTTTCTTCCTTCCTGCCTCTCTTTTTGCTTTCTTTTTTCTTTTCTCTCTCCTTCCTTCCTTTTCTCTCTCTTTCTCTCTCTCACTCCAGCTCAGGCTGGAGTGCAGTGGCGTGGTCTCGGTTCACTGCAACCTCCACCTCCAGAGTTCAAGCAATTCTCCTGACTCAGCCTCCCAAGTAACTGGAATTACAGGCACCCACCACCATGCCCAGCTAATTTTGTATTTTTTAGTAGAGATGGGGTTTTGCCACGTTGGCCAGGCTGGTCTCAAACTCCTGACGTCAGATGATCCACCCGCCTCAGCCTCCCAAAGTGCTGGGATTACAGGTGTGAGCCACCGCACCTGGCTGCCACCACTTTTCTTTAAACTAGTCCACACATACCTGAAACTGTTTGAATGAAAGGACCCTGCCTCTCTCCCTTGCTTTAGCTGGTATGGTTGCGATACCAACTTGCAATAGTTGCTGCTTCTGGCTGAAGAAGTAAGGAGGGTGCTAGTGAGTTGGTGGGTGTCCTTGGAGCTGGGAGGCCTGGGGAGGCTGTTTCCTACCAGTGAAATGATAACAGCAACCTGGGTTTTATTGAGCATTTATTATGTGCGAGGCATTGTGCCAATGGCTTTGCCTGTGTTTTCTCTTGTGATCCCTACTTGGGGGCTGTGGTATCCCTGTTTTGTAGATGGGGAAGTAGGCTTGCCTGAGGTCACAGAGGTAATAAATGGTGAAGTCAGGACTGGATCCAGATCTGATGCCAGCACCTTGCATTGGGAGGTCTGTGCTCCCAGACAGGGTCAGTGGCTGCCTTGCCTCCTGATGGCTTTGCTGGACCTGGCTCCTGTCTTTTAGGAAGCTGTGCTTCCTGCCCTTACGTTCCTAAACACGTCCTCAAACTGGAATGATTTCTTCTCCTTTTTGCAAAAGCCAGCTCCTGTTTATTTTTCTCCACCACGGACAAGCTGTGTGCCCAGGCAAGTTGTTCTCCCTCTCTGAGCTTGGGTTTCCTTGTCTATAAAATGCAGGCAATCCTTGCCTGCCTCACAGGGTCAGCCTGAGGATTACATGAGATGATGGATGGGCTGTGGTGGGCCTGGAGACAGGCATGGGCATGCTCACAATGGCTGTGAGGTCGGATTCCCCCAGCTCTGAACTCAGGGCACACTCTGAGCATCTTCAAGCATCTGCCCCCACAGCACCTGGCATGGAGACTCGCTTATAGAAGGTGCTCACCAAATGCTTGCACTCACTTACAGAAGTTGTGAGTGGCAGCCACTTCTGATATTCAGGAGTTCTTAACATCCCTATGGCTCTCAAGTCCTGGTGTTAGAGATATGGCCTGTACTCCTGCTTGTTTCTTCAGTGAGTTAATGATTTACCCCCCATGTTAAATTTTGTTTAAACAGACATGACCCTGTTGGTGGCCAAGGCTCTGTCCTGTCCAAAGTGTCTCAGGGATCAAAGAAGCCCAAAGACACAGGAGCCCTCCCATTGCCTGCCCCATTCCAGAATTGTCCTTTAGCCTGCTGGCATCTGCCTCTGCACCGTGGTCTCTTGACCTTAGCCACATTGCTTGTAGCCATGCTCTAGCCAGAGCGAGAGTCCCTTAACCTCTCTTTGAGAAGAGTCTGCCTCTCTCTAGGCCACGGCATAGCCATGTGCCCCCCAGGGCTCTATTGTCCGTACCGCCATCACTATCTTCTTTCTTCTTTCTAAAAAAAATCAGCGAAGGCTAGAGAGCCCAGCCCTTTAGAAGTGAAGGAAGGTCAAGGTACCTGTGGCTGGAGAACAGGAGAACAACGTGAGTCCAGTGGCCTGGACTGCACTGTGAAGGCCTGTGCCCACCAGAGTCCCTGAAGCATTCGTTCCCTTGCCACCCTATGTTCCTGGGGCTTCCTGAGGGTCCCTCCTGCATCTCTCCTCCACAGAGGAGAGATCTAAAGGTGTCCCAATGGGATTTGTTCATTTCATTGAGGACATTGGGAGCCAAGGGTCTTTCCGGTGTGGCCCTGTCACTTGCACTCCCTCCATGGTCACCCCACCTTGCCAGCCCTGGGGAATGGACCTGCCTATGAGTCAAAGAACTGCCCTGCTCCCGGTGTGTGGGGAGGTGAGCACACCTCATCCCGCCACCTGCTGGTCTTCTCCAGCCTCTAGTCTGGGCTCCCTGTCCCCTGACTTTGCTGCTCCCCACTCCAGCTTCCTGCCTATTAGTATTTTCCCAGGGCTGCTGTAGCAAATTGCCACAAACTTGATGGCTTAAAACAGCAGAAATGAGGCCAGGCACAGAGGATCACACCTGTAATCCCAGCACTTTGGGAGGCCAAGACGAGAGGTTCCCTTGAGCCCAGGACTTCACAATCAGCCAGCACAACATAGGGAGACCCTGTCTTTATTTCACAGTTCTGGAGGCCACAGGTCCTAGATCAAGGTGTCACCAGGGCCAGCCTCCCTCCATGGACTCTAGGGGAGGACTCTTCCTTGCCTTTTTCAGCTTCTGGTGGCTGCCAGAGTCCTTTGGCTTGTGGCTCCATCACGCCAGCCTCTGCCTCTTTCCTCACATGACTTTCCCCTTTGCTCTGTGTCTTTCCCTCCTCTATTGTGAGGACACTCATCATTGAATTTGGAGTCCACCCAGGTCATCCAGGAGGATCTCATCTGGAGATCATTAACTTCATTTCATAATTTCTTTTTTCTTTTTCTGTTTTTTTTGAGACACAGTCTTGCTGTTGCTTAGGCTGGAGTGCAGTGGCGCGATCCCTGCTCACTGCAACCTCTGCCTCCCAGGTTCAAGTGATTGTCTCACCTCAGCCTCCTGAGTAACTGGGACTACAGGTGTGCACCACCACACCTGGCTAATTTTTTGTTTTTGTTTTTGTTTTGAGACAGAATCTCACCCTGTCACCCAGGCAGAGTGCAACGGCATGACCTCAGCTCACTGCAACCTCTGCCTCCCAGGTTCAAGCAATTCTCCTGCCTCAGCCTCCTGGGTAGCTGGGATTACAGGCGCGTGCCACCACACCAGGCTAGTTTTTTGTATCTTTTGTAGAGACACGGTTTCACCATGTTGGTCAGGCTGGTCTTGAACTCCTGACCTCATGATCCACCCACCTCAGCCTCCCAAAGTGCTGGGATTACAGGCATGAGCCCGGCCTAATTTTTGTATTTTTAGTAGAGACACGGATTCACCATGTTGGCCAGGCTGGTCTCAAACTCCTGACCTCAAGTGATCCACCTGCCTCTGCCTCCCAAAGTGCTGGGATTACAGGCGTGAGCCACCATGCCCATCCTAATTTCATACTTCTCTCAAATGAGATCACATTTACAGATTCTAGGTGGACATATCTTTTGGAAGGGTCACCTTTCAACCCACAGCAACTAGTATCAACGGAAACCAGAAGAATATGGGCATACCAGGTAGTGAAAACAAAGTCAGTGAAGGCTAGAGAGCCCAGCCCTTTAGAAGTGAAGGAAGGTCAAGGGACTTGTGGCTGGAGAACAGAAGAGCGATGAGAGGCCAGGTGGCGGGGGCCTGGCGGGGCGGGGGGAGGGAGGTGGTCTGGGCAATTCATGCAACCCTCACAGAACAAGGCAAGAAAGTGGGACAGCCACAGGATGGTTTTAAATAGGGAAATGATATTAATCAATTGCCTTCTTTTTTCTGTTTTTATTTTTTCCTTTTATTTATTTATTTTTGAGACAGGGCCTCACTCTGTCACTCAGGTTGGAGTGCAGTGGTGTGATCATGGCTCACTGCAGCCCTGAACTCCTGAGCTCAAGGAATTCTCTTGCCTTGGCCTCTTGAGTAAGTAGTTGGAGCTATGGGCACGTGCCACCATGCCTGGCTCTGCCACTGACTATTGAACAACTAGTTATCCACATAGGAAAAAAAGGTGTGTGTTTCAGGGGAAGACTCCTGCATCACAATATATACAAAGATCAACTTCAAGAAGATTAAAGTCAGCCAAGCGTGCTTGTTCATGCCCATAATCCAGACACTTTGAGAGGCCGAGGTGGGTGAATTACTTGAGCTCAGTAGTTCAAGACTAGCCAGGACAACATGATGAAACCCCGTCTCTACTAAAAATACAAAAATGAGCCAGGCATGGTGGCAGGTGCCTGTGGTCCCAGCTACGTGGGAGGCTGAGGCATGAGAATCGCTTGAACCCAGAAGATGGAGTTTGCAGTGAGCCAAGATCCCACCAGTGCCTCCAGCTTGGGCGACAGCGTGAACTCTGTCTCAAATAAGTAAATAAATAAGCTGTACAAATATGCAAAACAATACCACTTCTTGTTCCGCCATATGTATGGATGTAATAAAGTTATAAAGAATCACATGAGAGTAATAAACATCAAGCTTAGGATACTATTTACTTGGGGGAGGGGACAAATAAGTGATTAGAAGAGCACACGGGTTTTCTACAGTTTGGGGAGTAATTTGTGTTCTTTCTTTCTTTCTCTCTTTCTCTCTCTCTTTCTTCTCTTTTTTTTTTTGAAATGGAGTCTTGCTCTGTTGCCAGGCTGGAGTGCAGTGGCACAATCTCAGGTCATCGCAACCTCTGCTTCCCTGGTTCAAGCAATTCTCCTGTTTCAGCCTCTTGAGTAGTAGCTGGGATTACAGGCATGTGTCACCACATGCCCAGCTAATTTTTGTATTTTTTTATAGAGACAGGGTTTCACCATGTTGCCCAAGCTGGTTTTGAACTTGTGAGCTCAAGCGATTTGCCAACCTAGGCCTCCCAAAGTGCTGGATTACAGGAATTATAGCCACCGTGCCCAGCCGATGTTTTATTTCTTAAGTCACGTGGTGGGAACACAAATGTTTGTTGTGTTGTCCTATATATCTTTTGGTATTTCGAATATTTTTTTATTTTAAAAAGAGATGACACCAAAAAATAGTATACCAATGGCCAACAAGTACATTAAACAATTCTTTGCATTATCAGCCATCAAAACCACAATGAGATATTATTTCACATCCACTAGGATGGTCATGATAAAAAAAAACAGAAAGAAAAAGTGGCTGGGCAGAGTGGCTCATACCTGTAATTCCAGCATTCTGGGAGGCTGAGGTGAGCAAATCACTTGAGGTCAGGAGTTTGAGACCAGCCTGGCCAACATAGGGAAACCCCACCTCTACTAAAAATACAAAAATTAGCCGGGCATGGTGGCACACACCTGTAGTCCCAGCTACTCTGGAGGCTGAGGCATGAGAATTGCTTGAACCCAGGAGGCAGAAGTTGCAGTGAGCTGAGATCATACCACTGCACTCCAGCCTGGATGACAGAGTGAAACTGTGTCTCAAAAAAAAGTGTTGGCAAGAATGCAGAGAAATTGAAACCCTTGTTTATTGCTGATAGGAATGTAAAGTGGTACACCTGTTATGGAAAAGTTAGGCAGTTCCTCAAAAAGTTAATCATAAAATTACCATATAGTCCATCAATTCACCTTCTAGGTATATGCCCCAAAGAGTAGAAAGCAGGGACTTGTATGCAACATTCATAGCAACATTATTTAAAACAGCCAAAAGGTGGAAACAAGCCGACCATTCATGAACAGATGAATGGATACCAATGTGATGTAGACACTCAAGGGAATATAATTCAACCTTAAAAAGAACTGAATTCTGATACTTGCTACAACATGCATGAACCTGGAAAACATCATGCTAAGTGAAATAATCCAGACACAGAAGGACAAACATTATGTGATTCCACTTGTATCTGGTACCTACAATAGGCACAGTCACAGAGACAGAAAGTGGAATAGAGGTTATTAGTGGCTTCGTGAAGGAGAAATGAGGGGTTATTGTTGAATGGGTACAGAGTTTCTGTTTGGGAAGATTAAAAAGTTCTGGAGATTAGCAGTGATGATGGTTACACAACATGGTGAATGTGTTTAATGCCACTGAATTGTACAGGCACCTGTAATCCCAGCTACTCGGGAAGCTAAGGCAGAAGAATCGCTTGAACCCAGGAGGCAGAGGTTGCAGTGAGCCAAGATTGTGACTGCACTGCAGCCTGCGTAACAGAGAAAGACTCTGTCTCAAAAATAAATAAATAAAGGTTAAAATGGGCCGGGTATGGTGGCTCATGTCTGTAATCTCAGCACTTTGGGAGGCCGAAGCAGGTGGATCACCTGAGGTCAGGAGTTTAAAACCAGCCTGGCCAACATGGTGAAACCCCATCTCTACAAAAATACAAAAGTTAGCCAGGCATGATGGTGACTGCCTGTAATCCTAGGTACTTGGGAGGCTGAGACACGAGAATCACTTGAACCTGGAAGGAAAAGATTGCAGTGAGCCGAGATCGTGCCATTGCTCTCCAGCCTGGGTAACAGAGCGAGACACCATTTCAAAAAAATAAAATAGCCGGGCTCGGTGGCTCACGCCTGTAATCCCAGCACTTTGGGAGGCCGAAGCAGGCGGATCACCTGAGGTTGGGAGTTCAAGACAAGCCTGACCAACATGGAGAAACCCTGTCTCAACTAAAAATATAAAATTAGCCAGGCATGGTGGTGCATGCCTGTAATCTCAGCTATTCGAGAGACTGAGGCAGAAGAATAATTTAAACACAGGAGGCGGAGGTTGCAATGAGTTGAAATCATGCTGCTGCACTCCAGCCTGGGTAATAGAGGGAGACTCCGTCTCAAAAAAAAAAAAAAAAAAAAAGAATCACACACACACACACACACACACACAAAGAATGGAAATATACCATGTAAATTCTAATAAAAAAGCCAGGGTGATTGTATTAAAAAGCAAATAAAACACCATGGCAGTCCAGGCATGGTGACTCATATCTATAATACCAGCACTTTGGGAGACTGACGTAGAAGGATCACTTGAGTCCAGGAGTTGGAGACCAGCCTGGGCAACATAGTGAGACCTTATATCAACAACAACAACAACAAAAAACCACCATGGCAGAGTGGCATGCTGCTGAATCTAAAGTAATTGTCATAAATAATTGCCAAGTAAATATTTCATTTATGAAAAATTAACTTTTAAAACAATGTTCCTGGGTCAGGAGCATGCACTTTGTTTTTTTGGACAATTAAACCAGCACTCTATATTTGCCACCATCAGGATTTATTTCCACTCAGTGACTCACCCACAGCCCCAGCCTGAAGTCCCCTCTCCAATTGACCATGCTGATTCAACCTCATCTCAGAAAACAGCAGAAAGGAGTTAGAGGCTACTGTGTATTATGATCATGCCAGTGAATAGCCACTACATTCCAGCCTGGGCAATATAGTGAGACCCCATCTCTTTAAAAATATGTATCAAAAAAAAATATGTATCATGTTTCTTTGGAATTGCATAGTGTATTGTATAATCTCATTTGGCCCTCACAACCTGACATAGATAGGGCAGGTGTACTTCTCTCCACTTTAAAGACAGGGAAACTGAAGCTCTGAAAGGTTTAGTTACTTCATTTGCTTTTTGTTTGTTTTGTTTTGTTTTTTGAGATGGAGTCTTCCTCTGTTGCCCAGGCTGGAGTGCAATGGTATGGTCTCAGCTCACTGCAACCTCTGCCTCTCGGGTTAAAGTGATTCTCCTGCACCAGCCTCCTGAATATCTGGGATTACAGGCACCTGCTACCACACCTGGCTAATTTTTGTATTTTTAGTAGAGTCAGGGTTTCACCATGTTGGCCAGGCTGGTCTTGAACTCCTGACTTTGTGATACACCCAGCTGGGCCTCCCAAAGTGCTGGGATTACAGGCATGAATCAACACGCCCGGCTAGTCACTTTATTTGCAAAGGGTGAGACCAGATTAGAACCCAGGTTTTCTGACTTCTAGCTGAGTAATAACATATAACATCAATCAGCACATGTTTACTCGAACCCATTTTGAACCTCTTTTTTTTTTTTTGAGACAGAGTCTCACTCTGTCACCCAGGCTAAAGTGCAGTGGTGCAGTCTGGGCTCACTGCAACCTCCACCTCCTGGGTTCAAGCGATTCCCTTGCCTCACCCTCCCTAGTAGCTGGGACTACAGGCATGTGCCACCATGCCTAGCTAAGTTTTTGTATTTTAGTGGAGATGGGGTTTCACTATGTTGGCCAGGGTAATCTTAATCTCTTGACCTCATTATCCACCCACCTCCGCCTCCCAGAGTGCTGAGATTACAGGCGTGAGCCACTGCATCCAGCCAAAAGGACTTTTAGAAATAATCTAAGGTCAGCCTGGGCTCAGTGGCTCACACTTGTAATCCCAGCACTTTGGGAGTCTGAGATGGGTGGATCACTTAAGTTTGAGACCAGCCTGGGTAACATAGTGAGATCTTATCTCTAAAAAAAAAAAAAGAAAAGAAAGAAAAGGAAAAGAAGAAGAAATAATCCAAGGTTAACAGATGTGGCAAAAAGGTTTCCCTTCATGGGCCAACTCTCACCAGCTGTAGTGTTAAAAAGGATTCCGAGGCTGCGTCTGTGTCTGGACTTGGTAGGAAAGGCTCCTATGGTTGGTAAGAGATACCTTTCCTGGTATCTTGACTCCTATATTCAAGACACGTAACACAAAGTGATAAATTAAGAAACAATTTCCTGGCCTTCTCTTCTCGATTCTTCCTGGAACCAGGAAAAGCTGGGTTGAGAGAGCGAAAAAAAAATTATTGAAAAAAAAAGAAACAATTTCCTTAAAAGAAGCAATGATCCAACATAGTACCTGCTATAAAACACACAACAAAATGCACGTAAGTCTTTCCTCTTTTAGAATGTAACTTATTTCAGCGTAGGAATGTATATGGGGTATGTGTTGGCTATGTGTAGGTCCCTCTTACTTGTGTAGGTAGAAAGTTGATTCTCATATGGGAAGTAACTTGTCCAGGATCACACAGCACTTCACTGGACAAGCTGGTCCAGTGCAGGTCTCCTAGGGTTCAGGCCATGGGTCCTCCTCTCTACTATGCACAGGCTCCATGGACCTTCCAACCACATGCTGATCTCAGCCCAACATCATAGCAAGATGGTGTTACTAAATCGTTTTTCTCTTCTGAATAAAATCCAAGTCTACACCTCAGTTTTCCTCCTTTGGGGTGTCCATTTCTCACTTATAATGTATTCGCCACATGCCATCTCCCTAACCATGTACATTGTCCACAACAGACTCAAAAGCGATGGATCCAAGATTTCATGAGGCAGCCAGTCCTGTTCCCGTTGATGAATGTTTCTGTCTCTAGTTTGGTAGAAGGCTCAAATTTGTGAGCTTAAAGTTTCAGAAGAGGTGGGAGAACCAAAGCAGAGAGCAATCATCTTTCTGCATCAACTAACCTGATGGCAGGAATTTTAACAGCAGAATGTGTTCCAAGGTGCTGCTTGTATTGCCCCCTAGTGCTAGAAACAGGAACAACACACTAGGCAAGTCTACATTTTCCAGCTGCAAAGAATTGACATCAGAGATCTTAATTCAAATCGCAACATTTTATTTCACAGTAGGTAGAGGGAAAGGGATTCATTCACCAGGGCGTACAGCAATTAGTGCTGAAGTCAGAAACAGAACCAAGTTCTAAACTTTGACTCCTATATTCAAGATGCTTATCACAGAGTAATAAACTAAGAAACAATGTCCTTAAAAGAGGTAATAATCAATCAGGCGCGGTGACTCACACCTGTAATCCCAGCATTTTAGGAGGCAGAGTCGGGCAGATCATGAGGTCAGGAGATCAAGACCATCCTGGCTAACATGGTAAAACCTCGTCTCTACTAAACATACAAAAATTAGCTGGACGTGGTGGCATGTGCCTGTAATCCAGCTACTTGGGAGGCTGAGGGAAGAGAATCACTTGAACCAGGGAGTCGGAGGTTGCAGTGAGCCGAGATTGTGTCATTGCACTCCAGCCTGGTGACAGAGTGAGTCTCCATCTCAAAAAAAAAAAAAAAAAAAAAAAAATGAGGCAATGATCCAACATAATACACACTATAAAACACACAGCAAAATGCACGTAAGTCTTTCCCCTGTTAGAATGTAAACTATTTCAAGGCAGAAACTAGTTAGCATACAAAATACTCTTAGATTAATAATATTAATGACAAGTTCTTAACATCTATTGTGCTATTCCCATTTTCCAGATGTTTGGCTTAGTAGCACTTGGCTGCAACAACACTACCCCACCTCTTTTTTTTCATTCATTCAACAAATACTCATGGAGCATCTCCTAGGTGCCAGGAACCATTATTGGTACTGGAGATGCCATAGTGGCCAAAATGGAGTCCTTTCTCTTAGGGAGACCAGACTCTACTTGGGGGAGATGGATGAGAAACATGTTAATAACGAAATACTTTGTATGTTGGTGATACGAAGTGAATATCTGTGTTCTTCCCACCTCCCAAGATTCATATGTTGAAGCCCCAACCCCCAACATGACTAGATGTGGATCCAGGGCCTATAGAGAAGTAATGAAGGTAAAATAAGGTCTAAGAGTGGGATCCTGATCCCTTATAAGTATAGTACCCTTATAAGAAGCAATACCAGAGCGCTGTCTCTCCCACAAGCATATGGAGAAGAGGTCATGTGAGTACACGGCAAGAAGGTGGCTCCCTTCAAGCCAAGAAAAGAGCCACACCACACCAGAACCCAAATCAGCCAGAACCTTGATCTTGTACTTCCCAGCCTCTAGAACTGTGAGAAAATAAGTGTACGTTGTTTAAACCCACTAGTTGGCTGCATACAGTGGCTCAGGCCTGTAATCCCAGCACTTTGGGAGGCCTTTGGGGTGGGGAGGCAGATCGCTTGAGCTTCTGAGTTTCAGGCCAGCTGAGAAACATGGCAAAATCCTGTCTCTACAAAAAGTACACAAGTGAGCTGGGCATGGTGGTGCACGCCTGTAGTCTGGGGTACTTGGGAGGCTCAAGTGGGAGGATGGCTTGGGAGGCAGAAGTTGCAGTGAGCCTCTGTATTCCAGCCTAAGCAATAGAGCCAGACCTTGTCTCAAAAAAAAAAATTAAAAAGGCAACTAGTTTATAGTATTGTGTTGTGGCAGTCTGAGCCAACTAATAGGTAGTCATGATGACTATGAAGAGAAATTAGGCAGGATCAGGGCAGCAAGATGGTAGGACGCAAAATGCTACTTCCAATAAAGTGGCAAGGGAAGGCCTCTCTGATAAGGTGACAGCTGCATAGCTGGAGGAATTTTTCACATATATCACAGTCACACAATATCCACCCTCCCTGATCAAGAGATGAAACATTTTTGGCACCCCAGCATGCTCCCTCGTGTACCCTATCGGTCAGTGGCCACCTAAGGGAAACCATTATTCTGACTTCCATCAGCATAAATTAATTGTATCTGTTTCTGAACCTCATACAGACATTGATGGATATTTAGGTTGTTTCCAGCTCGAGGCAATCATGCAGAAGGCTGCAAATAACATTCTTTTTTTGGGGGGGTGGGGACAGAGTCTTGCTCTGTCGCCCAGGCTTGAGTGCAATGGGGCAATCTTGGCTTACTGCAACCTCTGCCTCTTGGGTTCAAGTGATTCTCCTGCCTCAGCCTCCTGAGTAGCTGGGATCACAGGTGCCCATCACCATGCCCAGCTAATTTTTGTATATTTAATAGAGTCAGGGTTTTGCGATGTTGGCCAGGCTGGTCTCGAACTTCTGACCTTGGGTGATTGGCCCACCTGGGCCTCCCAAAGTGTTGGGACTACAGGCATAAGTCACTGCTCCTGGCCAAGAGCATTCTTGAACATGTCCTTTAGTAGACATAACACTTCTGTTAAGTATATGCCCAGAAGTGGAACTGCTGGCTCATAGAGTATATGTTTATTTGGTATTTTGCTTTTTTTGAGACAGTCTCGCTCTGTCACACAGGCTGGAGTGCAGTGGCATGATCTCAGTTCCCTGCAACTTCCACCTCCTGGGTCCAAGGAACTCTCCTGCCTCAGCCTCCAGAGTAGCTGAGATTATAGACGTGCACCACCATGCCCAGCTAATTTTTGTATTTTTCATAGATACAGGGTTTCACCATGTTGGCCAGGCTGGTCTCGAACTCCTGACTTCAGGTGATCCACCCACCTCAGCCTCCCCAAGTGCTGGGATTACAGGCATGAGCCACCACTCCCAGTCAATATGTTTAGATTTAGTAACCACTGCCAAGTATTTTTTCAAAGTGGTTGTATTCATATATGTTCCCATCAAAAAAATAGGAGTTCCAATTTTTCCTGACCAACACGTGCTAGTCCTTTTCTGTTGCCATTCTGCATGAGTATGTAATGGTATCTCTTTTTGGTTTATTTTTTATTTTTTTAATTTTTAATTTTTTTTTTTTTTTAATATAGAGATAAGGTTTCACCATATTGGCCAGGATGGTCTTGATCTCTTGACCTTGTGATCCACCTGCCTCGGTCTCCCAAAGTGCTGGGATTACAGGTGTGAGCCACCATGCCTGGCCTATTTTATTTTTTTAGACAGGGTCTCACTCCCATCACCCAGGCTGGAGCGCAGTGGTGCAATCACTGCCCACTGCAGCCTCAACCTCCTGGGCTCAGGTGATTCTCCCACCTCAGCCTCCAAGTAGCTGGGACTCCAGGCATATACTACCATGCCCAGCTAATTTTTGTATTTTTAGTAGAGACGAGATTTCGCCATGTTGCCCAGGATGGTCTTGAAGTCCTGGGCTCAAATAACCCACCCACCTTGGCCTCCAAAAATGCTAGGACTACAAACATGAGCCACCGCATCCCACCTCTTTGTGGTTTTAATTTATATTTCTCTGATGGCAAAAAATTTTTGAGCAGCTTTATTGTTCATTTTTATATTCCTTTTTGCGAAATGCCCGTGCAACTCTTTGTTCATTATAATTATTGGGTAGTCTACCCAGAGAATGGGATGAGATATTTGCAAATCATATATGAGTCTAGGCTGGGCGTGGTGACTCATGCCAGTATAGTCTCGGCATTTTAGGAGGTAAGGTGGGTGGATTGCTTGAGCCCAAGAGTTTGAGACCAACCGGGGCAACATAGCAAGACCCTGTCTCTACAAAACATTTTCAAAAATTAGCTAAGAATGGTGGTGTGAGCCTGTAACCCCAAGCTACTCAGAAGGCTGAGGTGGGAGGATTGCCGGAGCAGAGGAGGTCAAGGTTAGGATGAGCTATGTCATGTCACGGCACTCTAACCTGGGTGACTGAGACAATCTCTCCATAAACACATAAACACAAACAAATGAAAAGGACTGATTCTTAATCTACAGTTGTCCTGTCAGCCCGCAATTCTTTTATTTGAGTTTTTTTTTAATCTCCATGTGAATATGCACATATGGATGACGACAACTTCAGAATTTCCCCACCTAGAACCTTTGAGATCTAAGTTCTTTCTTTTCTTTCTTTTTCGAGACAGAGTCTCACTCTGTTGCCCAGGCTGAAGTGCAGGGGTGCAATCTTGGCTCACTGCAGACTCAACATCCCAGGCTCAAGCCATCCCCACCCTGCCCCCTGAGTAGCTGGGACTACAGGTGTGCACCACTATGCCCAGATAATTTTTTTTTTTTTGACATGGAGTCTCACTCTGTCACCCAGGCTGGAGTGCAGTGGCACAATCTCAACTCACCACAACCTCTGCCTCCCAGGTTCAAGCAATTCTCCTGCCTCAGCCTCCTGAGTAGCCAAGATTACAGGCATGTGCCACCATGCCCAGCTAATTTTTGTATTTTTGGTAGAGACAGTGTTTCACCATGTTGGCCAGGCTGGTCTAGAACTCCTGACCTTGTGATCTGCCCGCCTCGGCCTCCCAAGGTAATTTTTTATAGAGATGGGGTTTTGCCATGTTGCCCAGGTTGGTCTCAAACTCCTGGGCTCAAGTGTTCCCCCTGTCTCAGCCTCTCAAAGTGTTGGGATTATCTGCATGAGGCAGATTGCCCAGCCCCAGTTAGTGGTTTTTGTGTTCTGTTTACGAAATCTTCACCTACCCCAAGGTCATGAAATGTTCTCCTACGTTTCCTTCTAGAAGATTCATTCTTCTCAAATTTAAGTCTATGGCCTATTTCCAGCGGATTTTTCTGGTGTGAGGTATGGGTTCCTTTTCTTTCATACAGCAATTAAAGTATCTATGACCATTTATTAAAACGACCATCTGCTTCCCACTGCACTGTAGCGTTACTGCTGCTGTAAAGCTGGTGGCTGTCTGTTAATATATGAGGGTCTGTTTCTGAACCCCTATGTACTATTCTGTTGGTCTGTTCATAACCTTGCACAAGAATCACCTGGTCTTATTTGCTGTAGCTTTTTAGTAAGTTTCAACTCTAGTAGTATAGGTCCTCCAGCTTTGTTGTTTTTCTCTGATACTATCGCTAGTCTAGGTCTTTTGCATTTCCATATAAATTCTGGAATCATGCTAGGCACAGTGGCTCATGCTGTAATCCCAATGCTTTGGGAGGCTGAGGCAGGAGGATCACTGGAGCCCAGGAGTTCAAGACCAGCCTGGGCAACATAGTGAGATCGCCATCTCTACAAAAAATAAAATAATTAGCCACGTGTGGTGGTGTGTGTAGTCCCAGCTACTCTGTAGGCTGGGGTGGGAGGGTCACTTGAGAACAGGAATTCAAGGCTGCGGTAACCCATGATTGCACCGCTATACTCCAGCCTGATGACAGAGCAAGACCCTGTTTTTAAAACCAAATAAATAAACAAATCAGACAGGCACAGTGGCTCATGCCTGTAATCCCAACACTTCCGGAGGCTGAGGCAGGTGGATCACCTGAGGTCAGGCATTTGAGACCAGCCTGGCCAACATGGTGAAACCCCAGCTCTACTAAAAATACAAAAATTAGCCGGGCATGGTGGTGGGCACCTATAGTGCCAGCTACTCGGGAGGCTGAGACAGGAGAATTGCTTGAACCCAGGAGACAGAGGTTGCACTGAGCCGAGATCACACCACTGCACTCCAGTCTGGGCAACAGAGCAAGACTCCATCTCAAAAAAAAATAATAATAAATAAAAATAAATAAACAAAGAGGACAACTAGGGCCAGGCATGGTGGTTCACGCCTGTAATCCCAGCACGTTGGGAGGCTGAGATGGGTGGATCACGAGGTCAGGAGTTCAAGACCAGCATGGCCAACATGGTGAAACCCGTTTCTACTAAAAATATAAAACTTAGTAGGGCATGGTGGCATGCACCTGTAATCCCAGCTACTTGGGAGGCTGAGGCAGAGAACTGCTTAAACCTGGGAGACAGAGGTTCCGGTAAGCTGAGATTATACCACTGCACTCCAGCCTGGGTGACAGAGCGAGACTCCGTCAAAAAAAAAAAAGGCTAACAAACATTTGGCAGTGTATACACACACACACACACACACACCCTGCTGGAGTTCTGATTGGGATTACACTGAATCAATAAATCAATTTGGAGAGGACTCACAGACCTGAGAAGCACTGAATCAATAAATCAATTTGGGGACAACTAACAGAGCTGAGAAGCAAGTGGCCAGCCACAGTCTCTTTTCTGGGAAAGCAAGGAATGATCCTGTTTTATCAGGTTCACGTGCCTCCCCTGACACCCCTCTTCTCTTTCCTATCATCTGCGAGGTTCCACTAAAGTTACTTTCTCCCAGAAATACTTGTTTCCTCCTCTGAACTCCCACAGCAAGCTCTCCACATCTTTCTAATGTATCTCAGCACAGTTCTGCATTGTATTAAAGACCTTTGGTTCCCTGGTTGTCTGTGAGCTTCTAGAGAACAGGGCTCCATGTCTGATCATTTGGGAGTGGGCAAGGGAAGCAGTATAATGAAATGGGAAAAGTATAGACCAGTGTGATCCAATAGAACTTCCACAATGATGGAAATGTTCCACACTTGTGCATTGCTTGATGAGGAATGCAGCTGAGGAATGCATCATTAGGCGATTTCACCACGTGAGCATCATAGAGTGTGTTTGTGCGAACCTACCTGTGTAGCCTACTACACACGTAGAGTATATGCTGCAGACTATTGCTTCTAGGCTACAAACCTGTAAAGCATGTTGCTGCACTGAATACTGTAGGCAGTTGTAACACAATGGCAAGTATTTGTGCATCTAAACACATCTAAGTATAGAACAGATATAGTAAAAATACAGTATTATAGGCGAAGTGCAGTGGCTCACATCTGTAATCCCAGCACTTTGGGAGTCTGAGGCAGGTGGATCACAAGGTCAAGAGATCAAGACCATCCTTGCCAACATGGCGAAACCCTGTCTCTACTAAAAATACAAAAATTAGCTGAGCATGGTGGCATGCACCTGTAGTCCCACCTACTCACGAGGCTGAGGCAGGAGAATCACTTGAACTTGGGAGGTGGAGGTTGCAGTGAGCTGAGATCACACCACTGCACTCCAGCCTGGTGACAGAGCAAGACTCTGTCTCACAAACATACCAAAAAAAAAAAAAAAACAGTATTATAATGTTATGGGACCACTTTCATAAATGCTGCTGTCCATCATCGACCGAAATGTGATTACGTGCTACATGACTGTAGCTGCACTGCCCTACACTATAGCCAGTAGCCAGCTATGGCTGTCCAGTGCTTAAAAGGTGGCTCATGGAGCTGTGGAACTGAATTTTTAATTTTATATTAATTGTTATTAATTAAATTATTTATTGATTGATTTCTTCATTCACTCACTCATTTACTTATTTTTTAGACAGGATCTCATTCTGTCACCCAGGCTGGAGTGCAGTGGCACAATCATAGCTCACGGAAGCCTTGAATTCCTGGGCACAAGCAACCCTGACACCTCAGCCTCCCAAGTAGCTGGGACTAACTGGGACTCCCGTGCACTCTCATGCCTGGCTAGTTTTTAAACAATCTTTTTGTATAGATGGGGTCTCATTATATTGCCCAGGCTGATCTTGAACTCCTGGCCTTAAGCAATTCTCTTGCCTCAGCCTTTCAAAGTCCTGGGATTACAGGTGTGAATCACAACACTCGACCTGTTATTAATTAAATTTATTTATTATTTTATTTTATTTTATTTTTTGAGATGGAGTCTCATTCACTCTGTTGTCCAGGCTGGAGTGCAATGGCACGTTCTCGGCTCACTGCAACCTCCATCTCCTGGACTCAGTCGATTCTCCTGCTTTGAGAATGGTGGGCAGATCACCTGAGGTCGGAGTTTAAGACCAGTTTGACCAACATAGTAAAACCCCATCTCTACTAAAAACACAAAATTAGCTGGGTATGGTGGGACATGCCTTTAATCCTAGCTACTAGGGAGGCTGAGGCAGGAGAATCCCTTGAACCCGGGAGGCAGAGGTTGCAGTGAGCTGAGATCGAGCCATTGTACTCCAGCCTGGGCAGCTGGAGGGAAACTCTGTCTCAAAAAAAAAAAAAAAAAAGAAAGAAAGAAAGAAAGAAAAGACAGAAAAAAAAGAAAAGAAAAAAAAATCTGGTCCTGTTTTTTCTGTACTGAAAATACTTCATTGTCTTTTACTGACTATAGTGGTTTCTGAAATCAAGAACTAATGACATATTCTTGGTGCTCCCCGAGTTCTTTTTTTTTTTTTTTTGCTGTTTGTTTGTTGAGGCAGAGTCTTGCTCTGTCGCCCAGACTGGAGTGTAGTGGCATGATCTTGGCTCACTGAAACCTCCACCTCCAGCATTCAAGCGATTCTTCTGCCTCAGCCTCTCGAGTAGCTGGGATTACAGGCATGTGCCACCACATCCAGCTTTTTTTTTACTTAGTATAGACAGGGTTCACCATTTTGGCCAGCTGATCTCGAACTCCTGACCTCAAATGATCCACCTGCCTCGACTTCCCAAAATCCTGGGATTACAGGTATGAACCACGGCGCCCAGTCCCCTGAGTTCTTTATGATAATCTTTTTTTTTTTTTTTTTTTTTTTCTAAAATTTCAAACCTACAGAAAAGTGGAAAGAATAGTATGTGTAGCTTTCATTGAGCATTGCAAATTATTAACTTCTACCCTTTGTTTCACTTTCCCTGAACCATTTGAAAGTAAGTTGCAAATATGAAGACTTAAAAAAAAAAAAAGGCCAGGTGCGGTGGCGCACACCTGTAATCCCAGCACTTTGGGAGGCCAGGGTGGGTGGATCATGAGGTGAGGAGTTCAAGATCAGCCTGGCCAAGACAGTGAAACTCTGTCTCTACTAAAAATTACAAAAAAATTAGCGGGGCACAGTGGCAGGTGTCTGTAATCCCAGCTACTCGGGAGGCTAAAGCAGGAGAATGGCTTGAACCTGGAAGGCAGAGGTTGCAGAGAGCCAAGATCACGCAGCTGCACTCCAGCCTGGGCAACAGAGCAAGACTCCGTCTCAAAAAACAAAAAAACAAAACAAAACAAAAAAACTAAGCACTTAGGCTGGGAGCGGTGGCTCAAGTCTGCAATAGCAGCACTTAGGAAGGCTGGGGCAGGAGGATCACTTGAGGCCAGGAGTTCAAGACCAGCCTGAACAACATAGTGAATCTCTCTCTACTGAAAATACAAACATTAGCCAGGAATGGAGGTGCACTCCTGTAATCTCAGCTACATGAGTAGCTGAGGCATAAGAATCACTTGAACCTTGGGAGGCAGAAGTTGCAATGAGCCGAGATCACGCCACTGTATTCTAGCCTGGGTGACAGAATGAGATTTTGTCTCAAAAACAAACCAAAAAAACTCCTAAGCACTCAAAACACATCTTCTAAAAATAAGGACATTTTCCTAAACAACCATAGTGTTACTCTGCTTATGATAATTTTAACTTTTGTTTTAATAATATAAATAACATCATATAAACATATTTTGGAACATCCAGATGGCCTCATTATAATACTGTCCCTCAAATTCAGTGCCTGTATTAGACAGGATAGGCTAGATTATGCTGCAAGGAACAGCCCCAGCCTGGCAACACGGGAGACTTGAACCCGAGAGGCAGAGGTTGCAGTAAGCCGAGATCACGCCATTGCACTCCAGACTAAATTTTTTTTTAATTAAAAGTCTTTTAAAATTAACCTGGTATAGTGCTGTGTACCAGTAGTTTTAGGTAATTGGGAGGCTGAGGGAGGAAGATCACTTGAGCTCTGGAATTGAAAGCTGCAGTGTGCCATGATAACACCACTACACTCCAGTCTGGGCAACAAAGTGAGACCCTGTATCAATAAAAAAAAAAAAAAAAGAAAGAAAGAAATCATGTTATTTACAGTAACATGGATGGAACTGGAGGTCATTATGGTATAACTGAAATAAGTCAGGCACAAAAAGATGAATATTGCATGTTCTCACTTGTGTGGAAGCTAAAAAGCTGATCTCAAAGTCAGAGAAGAGAATGGCATATACTGGAGGTCGGGATGGGTGTGTGGATGGGAAGGGGTTGATGAAGACAGGTGGATTATTAAACATACAATTAGATAGAAAAAGTTCTAATGTTTGATGGCAGAGTAAAGTGACTATAGTTAGCAACAATGTACTGTGTATTTCAAAGCAGCAGCTAGAAGAGAGGACTTGAAATGTTCCCAACACATAGAAATGGTCAGTCCTCGGGCTGGGTGCAGTGGCTCACACCTAGAATCCCAGCACTTTGGGAGACCAAGGCAGGTGTATCAACTGAGGTCAGGAGTTCAAGACCAGTCTGGCCAACACAGTGAAACCCTGTCTCTACTAAAAATACAAAAATTAGCTGGGCCTAGTGGCAGGCACCTGTTACTCGGGAGGCTGAGGCAGGAGAATTGCTTGAACCCTGGAGGCTGAGGTTGCAGTTAGCCAAGATTGTGCCACTGCACTCCAACCCTTCAGCCTGGGTTACAGAGTGAGACTCCATCTTAAAAAAAAGAAAAAAGAAATGTAAATCCTTAAGGTGATGGATACCCCAAATACCCTGACTTGATCATTACACATTCTGTGCGTGTAACAAATATGTGTACCCATCAATATGTGACATTATGTATCAATTTATAAAATGTGTATTGCTGCCAGGCACAGTGGCTCACACCTATAATCCCAGCAGTTGGGAGGCTAAGGTGGGAGGATCATTCAAGGTCAGGAGTTTGAGACCAGCCTGGCCAACATGGCAAAACCCCATCTCTACCAAAAATAAAAAAATTAGCCAGGTGTGGTGGTGGAAATCTATAGTTCCAGCTACTATGGAGGCTGAGGCAGAAGACTCATTTGAACCTGGAAGGTAGAGTTTGCAGTGAGCCAAGATCACACCATCACACCCCAGCCTGGGCGACAGAGACTCTGTCTCAAAAAAGATTCTTTGGGACTCTGTCTCCAAAAAAAAAAAAAAAAAATGTACTGCTACCTCACACTATGTATCTATTACATGCCAGCCGGCAGTTTCACACCCCCCTCCAAAAGCCAGTATGACACCAAAGTAGACTTTTTTTTTTTTTTTTTGATAATGAGTCTCACTATGTTACCCAGGCTTGTCTCAAACTCCTGGCCTCAAGCCATCCTCCCACTCTTGGCCTCCTGAATTGCTGGGATTACAGGCATGAGCCAGTATGCTTTCCAGTAGCCCTTATTTTGAATATTGCTGGTTGCCATGACAGAGGAGACAGAACTCTGAAAGATCTCACACCAGCAATTCTATGTTTGGGCCCAGCACACAACTCATTGGCCAGTACTGGGTGCCCAAAAGTCAGAGCAATAGAGATTTGGGTGAGTAGAATTAATGGCCAAGTATGTGTTTGTGATGGTCATGGAGATAAGCTAGCACTAACCATAATTGTCATGGGCAGTAAGAAACGAACACAGCGGGGTACATTGGCACATCTATAATACCAACACTTTGAGAGGCTGAGGTAGGAGGATCCTCTTGAAGCCAGGAGTTCGAGACCAGCCTGGGCAACACAGCAAGGTCCTGTTTCTACAAAAAATAAATAAAAATTAGCTGAGTGTGGTGATGCATGGCAGGCTGAGGCCAGAGGATCACCTGGCCCAGGAGTTTGAGGCTGCAGTGAGCTATGATAGTGCTACTGCACTCCAGCCTGGGCAACAGAGTAAGACTCTATCTCTAAAAATAATGAATGAATGGATGAATGAATGTATTCAAAAGCTTCTCCTAGCACCTTCTGTTGACGTCTCATTGGCAAGATCTCAGTCATGTGGCCAATCATGGCTGCAAAAGAGCCATAGGAAATACCTGTTTCCTAGCTAGGTACATGGCTGTCCTGGTGAAGTAAATTGGCATTCCGTTATTCTAATTTAGTAAGAAAGAAGAGAATAGACATTAAGAGGTCTCTAAGCAGGCCAGGTGTGGTGGCTCACACCTGTAATCCCAGCACTTTGGGAAGCCGAGGCAGGTGGAATCACTTGAGGCCAGGAGTTTGAGACCAGCCTGGCCAACATGGCAAAACCTCGTGTCTACCAAAAATACAAAAATTAGCCAGGCATGGTGGCAGGCACTGTAATACCAGCTACTCGGGAGCTGAGGCAGAAGAATAGCTTGGACCTGGGAGACAGAGGTTGCAGTAAGCCCAGATTGCACCATTGCACTCCAGCCTGGGTGACAGAGTTAGACTCCATCGCAAAAAAAAAAAAGAGGTCTCTAGCAGCAGTGTCTGCCACAGACTGCCTGCCTTTATGCAAGATGTTTCCTCTACCAGAAATGCCCTTCTGGATATAGTCAACCCCATCCAAGCTACACTTCCCCTACTTCACAAAGGTCTCCTTGACTTCACAGTTTCATCAATCCCTGTTCACACTGAACTCCTTATGTCTTATTTATTAATATGCCTTTCCCTGGCACAAAATAGACCCCTAGTAAATATTTGAATTAGTAGGGACTTGAACGTGCTATGGTTTATTAATTATAAAAATGTGACTCACCCCAATCATGAGAGCCGGACCATAATGAATCTATCTTGGTTTTCCCCACTGTGCCTGGCCCAGAGCAGATGTTCCAGCTGGAACACACCCTCCATCCAGCCCCACCTTCCCTGGCTTTCCTGAGGCAGATCCATTTTGCAGATCATAGTACTTGACGGGATTTGGCAGGTTTCTGGCTTGGGTCGTTCCTTATAGAGCTGTGAGAGGTACATGTGGAAAGAGCCTCATGTGAGATCATGCAGCAAGTGAGCAGCAGCGCAGATAACAGACCCAGAGCTTCAGCTTCCCAACCCAAGGACATTCATTCAGTGACTGTGCTCCAAGGTCATGCTGGCTTCCTTTGAGGCCCAGGGCTAGGATGGCTAAGATTGCCCCAAAAGATGACCCCAGGATTAAGTGGGTTGTTACAGTATGTTAAAACTAATTTTCTTCCTTTTTTTTTTTTTTTTTTTTTTTTTTTGAGATG
Source organism: Plecturocebus donacophilus (assembly GCA_004027715.1). Lineage (NCBI taxonomy): Eukaryota > Metazoa > Chordata > Mammalia > Primates > Pitheciidae > Plecturocebus > Plecturocebus donacophilus. Next base: position 69,233 of record PVKP010007793.1, read on the forward strand.
GAGTCTTGCTCTGTCACCCAGGCTAGAGTGCAGTGGCGTGATCTCGGCTCACTGCAACCTCTACCTTCCAGGTTCAAACAATTCTCCTGCCTCAGCCTCCCAAGTAGCTGGTATTATAGGCATGAGTCACCACACTCAGTTAATTTATTTGTATTTTTAGCAGAGATGGGATTTTACCACTTTGGTCAGGCTGGTCTCCAACTCCTGACCTCAAGTGATCCACCTGCCTTGGCCTCCTAAAGTGCTGGGATTACAGGTGTGAGCCACCGTGCCTGGCTTGTTCTTTTTTTTTTTTTTTTTCATTATTAGTATTTTTTACAGAGTCTTGCAGTGTCACCTAGGCTGAGAGTAGTGGGGTGATCATAGCTCACTGCAGCCAGCCTCAAACCCCTGGGCTCAAGCAATCCTCCCTCTGCCTCAGCCTTTCAAGTAGAAAGAGCTGCTCATTCTAAAAATCACAGTGCTTAGTTCCTGCCAAAGCTTCTACATTCCGTAAGTCTCCTCATCTTGGGACTTCCAAATTCAAAGGCTCCCCACACATACACACACCTCCAAACACATATATGCCCAGAATAAAACCTGGAAGGAAAAAACATAAAATATTAATGGTAGATTTCTAAGTGGTAGAAATATGGTGATTTTAATTTTCTTTTTGTTTGCTTTTTAATTTTCCAAATTCTCTACAATCAACATGTATTATTTTTATAACTAGAATAAAAGTACTAAAAACCATAAATAAGCCTAATATTTGGAGAGAGAGAAAAAGTCACCAATACACTTAAACCTGTGCTATTACAATGAGGCATCTATGATTTACTCATTCACTCAACATATATATCTTGAAAACCTAAGTGCCAAGCACTTTGTCGGGTACAAGCATTGTTACAATGAATGAGACAAACATGGTTCCTGCCTTAATGGAAGCTTTTTATCTTATTTTCCAAAGTTACTATGATATATGTATATTGCTTAAATGCTCTCCCTCCCTCCCTTCCTTCCTTCTTTCCTTCTTTCTCTTTCTTTCCTCTCTCTCTCTCTCTCTCATTCTTCTCTTTCTCTCTTTCTCATTCTGTCGCCCAGGCTGGAGTGCAGTGGTGTGATCTCAGCTCACTGCAATCTCTGCCTGCCAGGTTCAAGCACTTCTCCTGCCTCAGTCTCTTCAGTAGGTAGGACTACATATGTGTGCCACCACGCCTGGCTAATTTTTGTCTTTTTAGTAGAGACAGGGTTTCACCATGTTGGCCAGGCTGGTTTTGAACTTCTGACCTCAGGTGATCCTCCTGCCTTGGCCTCCGAAAGTGCTGAGATTACAGGCATGAGACACCGCACCGAGCCTTAAATGCTTTTTCTAATTTGAAATTTTAAAACATTGAACTGCCCAGGTACGATTGCTCGCAACTGTAATCCCAGTACTGTGGGAGCTCAAGCAGGTGCATCACTTGAGGCCAGGAGTTCTAAATTAGCCTAGGCAATATAGCAAGACCTCCTCTCTAGTTAAGAAAAAAAATTAAAATAGGCTGAGTGTTGTGGTTCAGGCCTATAATCCTAGCAATTTGGGAGGCCAAGGCGAGCAGGGAGGCTAGGGGTTGAAGACCAGCCTGGCCAACATGGTGAAATGCTGTCTCTACTAAAAATACAAAAAAAAAAAAAAAATTATCTGGGCTGGATGCAGTGGCTCACGCCTGTAATCCCAGCACTTTGGGAGGCCAAGGCTGGTGGATCACAAGGTCAGGAGTTCAAGACCAGTTGGCCAACATAGTAAAACCCCATCTGTACCAAAAATACAAAAATTAGTTGGGAGTGCCTGTAGTCCCAGCTACTTGGGAGGCTGAGGCAGGAGAGTCGCTTGAACCCAGGAGGCAGAAGCTGCAGTGAGCCAAGACTGCACCATTGTACTCCAGCCTGAGCAACAGAGCAAGGCTCTGTCTGGAGAAAAAAAAATTATCTGGGTATGGTGGCACATGCCTGTAATCCCAGCTATTTGGGAGGTTGAGTTACGAGGATCACTTGAAAACAGGTGGCAGAGGTTGCAGTGAGCGGAGATCAGACCATTGCACTCCAGTCTGGGTGATAGAGCAACACTCTATCTCAAAAAACAAAACAGGACCAGGTGTGGTGGCTCACGCCTATAAACCTAGCACTTTGGGAGGATGAGGTGGGTGGATCACCTGAGGTCAGGAGTTCAAGACCAACCTGGCCAATGTGGTGAAACCCCATCTCTACTAAAAATACAAAAATTACCCAGGCATAGTGGTGTGTGCCTGTAATCCCAGCTATCTGGGAAGCTGAGGCAGGAGAATCACTGGCAACTGGGAGGCAGAGACTGCAGTGAGCCGAGATCGCACCACTGCACTCCAGCCTGGGTGACAGAGTAAGCTCTGTCTAAAAAAAAAAACCAGGCCAGTCATGATGGCTCATGCCTGTAATCCCAACACTTTGAGAAGCAGAGGCGGGTGGATCACCTGAGGTCAGAATTCTAGACAAGCCTGGTCAACATGGTGAAACCTTGTCTCTACTAAAAATAAAATTAGCCAAGGGTGGTGCACACCTGTAGTCCCAGCTACTTGGGAGGCTGAGGCAGGAGAATCACTTGAATCCAGGAGGCAGAGGTTGCTTTGAGCTGAGATCGCACCATTGCACTCTAGTCTGAGCAACAGAGTGAAACTCTGTCTCAAAAAATAAATACATAAATAAAAATGAACCAGCTGTAGTGGCATGCACCTATAGCCCCAGCTACTTAGGAGGCTGAGGTGGGAGGTTCGCTGAGCCGAGGAGTTCAAGGTTGCAGTAAGCTGTGATCAAACCATTGCACTTCAGCCTGGGCAACAGAGTGAGACCCTGTCTCAAAAGTAAATCAATCAATAAATAATAAAAATGAGATGCCAGATGAAGTGTGAGAAGTACTAGTTGGTATGGTTTCCCCTTCCTAAAAGTCTTTTAAGAACAGGATCCTCTCCCATTTGAGGAAGGAGCTGAGTTGAGTATTGTTCCAAGGCTGGGGTAGTATCTTTGGAGCCACTTGAAGACAAAAACATACAATTGTAAGCTTTTATATTTAAGAATGATTTTTAAAAGTCCTTGCTCGCAGGAGGTGGCTCATGCCTCTAATCCCAGCACTTTGGAGTACGAGGCAGGTGGATCACCTGAGGTCAGGAGTTTGAGACCAGCCTAACATAGAGAAACCCCATCTCTACTAAAAATACAAAATTAGCCGGGCGTCGTGACACATGCCTGTAATTCCAGCTACTCAGGAGGCTGAGGTAGGAGAATCGCTTGAACCCAGGAGGCAGAGGTTGTGGTGAGCTGAGATCACGCCATTGCACTCCAGCCGGGGCAAAAAGCGAAACTTCATCTCAAAAATAAATAAATAAATAAAACTCCAGTGAGCATTATTGGCCAGTGGGAGGGCAGGACACATCAGGATTCAGAATTTAGCAATCCTCCCTATTAAGGCTATAGCCTCAGGCAAGCCCAGAAGGAACTCTGGGGAGGCAGCAAGGGAGAGGAAACTGAATTGGTTTAAATTTGGACAACATGGCAAAACCACTTCTCTACAAAAAAATACAAAAATTAGCCAGGTGTGTTGGCACATGCCTGTAGTCCCAGATACTTGGGGGGGCTGAGGCAGGAGGATCACTTGCCACCAGAGAGGTTCAGGCTGCAGTGAACCAAGATAGGACCACTGCACTCCAGCCTGGGTGACAAAGTGAGACCCCGTCTCAAATATATATTATACATGACTATATATATATTTATATGTGTATAAAAATATGTTTTATTGAGATAACACATAACATAAAATTTACCATGCTCTCCCCTGCCTGCCCACCTGGCCCTACCTCCTGTGGTCCAGATGAAGCTCTCAATCACAGTGCTTTGTCCCTCCCCACCACCACCCTGCTGGACTTGTGATTCAAGCTGGCCAATCAGACCAACCATTCCCACGTCCATAGGGATTGTCTTAGGACTGGGTATGTAAGCTCAGTAGAACCAGTCAAAGACTTCTCTGAGACTTGATATAAGGAAACTGGGAGACAGGGGCTTCACTTCTTCTAAGATCATATGCTGTAAGGACAGTGTGAGGTGGAGCTGCTTGCCATTTTCCCAGGCCAGGTGGAGGAAGCCATCTGTAACAGGCAATAGCAAAGCTGATGCACCAAGGGAAGAAAATAAAGATGGAGGTGGGAGCCCTGGTGATAATCCTTTTTTTTTTTCTTTTGAGATGGAGTCTTGCTCTGCCACCCAGGCTGGAGTACAGTGGCACAATCTTGGCTCACTGCAACTCAATCTTGGCTCACAGCCTCCCAGGCTTAAGCAATTCTCATGCCTCAGCCTCCCAAGTAGCTGGGATTACAGGTGTGTGCCACCACACCCAGCTAATTTTTGTATTTTTAGTAGATACGGGGTTTCGCCATGTTGGCCAGGATGGTCTTGAACTCCTGACCTCAAGTGATCCACCTGCCTCAGCCTCCCAAAGTGCTGGGATTACAGGCATGAACCACGGGTGCCCGGCCCCTGGTGATTCAATCTTTTAAATTCCTGGATCCATTTGTGCCTGAAATCCATCTCTAGACTTTTTAGTTATATGACTCATTAGCTTTCTTTGTTTTGTTTTGTTTTTGTTTTTTGTTAAATAGAGTCTTGCTCTGTCACCCAGGCTGGAGTGCAGGAGCCCCATCACAGCTCACTGCAGCCTTGAACGCCTGGACTTAAGCAGTGCTCCCACCTCAGCCTCCCAAGTAGCTAGGACCATAGGTGTGTGCCACCAGGCCTGGCTAACTTATTTTTTTGTAGAGATGGGGTCTCACTGTGCTGCCCAGGCTGGTCTGAAATTCCTGGGCTCAAGTGATCCTCCCACCACAGCCTCCCAAAGTGCTGAGATTACAGGCGTGAGCCACTGTGCCTGGCCTCATTAACTTTTTTTTTAAACTAGCTTAAGTAGGGTTCTGTTGGGCTTTCACCACGATGGTTTCTGTGTCCCACCCATGATGTCACAGCCCTTGGTGTGATGAAGCCTGAGACTGTAATGTCAGACCCCGAAAGGGACCCAGGCATGTTGGTGGAGGCAGGAGTGGAAGGAAGAGGCAGGAGAGGCAGGAGCAGAAGGCAAGGATGATAGCTTCTAGGAAGCAGGGTACCTGATGGAGTTGCATTCTTGTTGCCCAGGCTGGAGTGCAATGGCGAGATTTTGGCTTACCCCAATCTCCGATTCCCAGATTCAAGCGATTCTCCTGCCTCAGCCTCCCAAGTGGCTGGGATTACAGGTGCCCACCACCACGCCTGGCTAATTTCGTATTTTTAGTAGAGATGGGGTTTCTCCATGTTGATCAGTCTGGTCTCCAACTCCCAACCTCAGGTGATCTGCCTGCCTCAGCCTCCCAAAGTGGGATTACAGGTGTGAGCCACAGCGCCCGGCCAAGAAATTTTCAACCTATGACTCAGACATTAGGCTTACTTCATAGTGGCTGACACGGTCCTCCTCCCAGAATAAAAGGGATAAATGGCAGTAGCCCCCACAGATCAAGACCTTTCTGATCGGGCGCAGTGGCTCAAGCCTATAATCCCAGCACTTTGGGAGGCCGAGGTGGGTGGATCACCTGAGGTCAGGAGTTCAAGACCAGCCTGGCCAACATGGTGAAATGCCATCTTAAAAAAGAAAAAAAGACCTTTCTGACAGGACACATTCCTCATCCCATGTGGGCAGCTGAGGCTAGACTTCGAGTGCACATCCGAAGACCAAGACTTTGTGCCCAGAGCCAGGAAGTATGCTTGCCCTCAGGTATCTCCTTCACACAGCTCTTTGTGAGGTTCTGTAGAAAAGCCAAGTGAAGGGAGAGAGATCCAAGATGGCCACGTAGCAGCAGCTCAGGATTGTAGCTCCCAGGGAAAGCGCAGAGAGCAAGTGGACGCCACAATTTCAGACAAATTTTTGATGCCCACAAACTGGGAGATTCCCAGTGAAGGAGCCACACGGGTCGCCAGCGCGACTCTTTTGGCCAGCACGGCGCTTCTCGGTGTGGAGTGTACGGGACTGGATGCCCTTTTAGTCGGGCTCGGCTGGTCCCATCCCCACAAGGAGAACAGCAATTGGAAGCGCTGAGGACCGAGAACAAGCACAGCTGAACCCGGGAAGGCCCAGCTCTGTGGGGAAGGGGCGCCCCCCGAAGGAAAACTAAGAAACAGAAAAAACTTCATCACCAACAAGCCGGACGTCCACTCAGAGACCCAATCTGAAAGTCGGCAATTAC